>JANHAO010014083.1:0-15522 GCA_026873985.1 Saraca asoca | reverse complement strand
ATACTCACTCACTCTATATTACACATTTGACTACGTGCACTTGCATAATTTGAGTGATAAAACTCACAAACAAATACAACAAGTTATTCCAAAGGGTGAAACAACTAGAGGCATGCCCCCGAGCTTCAGGTGATCGGAGTCACACCAAGGAACAAACTTCTTTCTCTAGGAAGATTGAAATGAAGCCCCTCCCTCAAAAGCTCAAAATTCCTACCTTCCCATTGTATAATGGAGACAATGACACTCGTAATCACTTAGACATGTTTAACAATTAGATGGATCTTTAGACAAGTAATCCTCTGATCAAATGTTATGTTTTTCCCATCATGTTGGGAGATGGCCCTCGAGCCTGGTTCAGGAACCTCCCAACCCACAATATTGATAGCTGGGAGGAATGTCAGTAGAGATTCTTAACCACTACAGGGCACTAAACATGCAGCTCATGCTCCCTATCACCTCACCATAATCTTTTAGCACAAGCATAAGTCTTTGAAAGACTACATTGCTCGGTTTAGGCATGAGATCGACAGTGTGGAGAGCCTATCCGAGAAGAGCATTTTGACGACAATATCTGCCAAGCTTCGAAAAGATAGCAAGTTGTATAAAAGTATAGACAAGTCCACAGTAGTAGACCTAGGAGAGTTCTATGATTGAGTTGTCAAACAAATCAGGTGGGAGGAGATTTTTGGGGCAAAAAAGTCTGAACTGGGCAACCCTGACAAAAGTAAGAGGAGGAATAGTTGTGAGGATGCAAAAAGTGGCTGCAAGCCTCAGTTCACGACAAGGGCCAAGGCTGAGTGACCTCAACAATGGGCTCACCATGAGCACTAAAGCATCTTATCAGACACTTCTGATAGGATTTATGCAATAGAAAGGAGTAGAGAGGACTTTGGGACTCTTGTTTCCTTGCAGACTCCTCGTGTAGGTAGATATACAAATAAATTTTGTGCATATCACAATGAAGTGGGGCATAACACTTTAGATTGCTGAGCTTTCAGAGATGTTATTAAGGATTTGATTATGAAAGGGTGCTTAAGGGAGTAGGTATTGTAGCCTATAACGCAACAGTCTCCCCACCTTCAGCGGAGCCCTGAGCACAAGCCATCAGCTGTGGTGAGAACTATATATTGATTCAGTAATATGGTATGTAAAAGTAGTCTAAGTCCTATGTTCATTGGATTGATGTAAATTTTTCAAAAAAAAATGTCAATTTATTATCTAGCTCTTGAAAAGTGAGTTTGCCATCCTTCCAAGAAAAATGTATCCTTAAAAAAAAATTTTAATTTACGACTGAACATCACATTAATGCCACTTATTTTCTGGTATCATGTTAGTGCAACCAGTTAGGCATCGCATTAGCGTAACCTATCCCCCAGTGTCTCACTAATATGATGGCAACTTAAAGCTTGTGCATACGAGCCACTTTTTTAGCTATCGCATGCACGTAGCAATCTTACCATACATGCGAGCAATTTTCTTAGCCATCGCATGTGTGCAACTTAAAACACCTGCATGCGAGCCACTTTCTTAGTCACTGCATGCACACAACAATCTTACCATACATGTGAGCAACTTTCTTAGCCACTGCATATGTGTAACTTAAAGCTCATGAATGCAGGCCACTTTCTTAGCCACCGCATGCACGTAACAATCTTACTATACATGCAAGTAACTTTCTTAGCCACCGCATGTGTGCAACTTAAGGCTCCTACATATGAGCCACTTTCTTAGCCACCATATGCATGCGACCTAAATTTCGTAGCTCTCATGTGACCAAATGCCTTAGTACCATGCAACCTACTCAATTAATATTTATCATCTGATAGTTGCAGGACGAGCAACGAAATACTTGGAGAAAAAGAAGAAGGAAATTTTATTCATTAAAAAGCCTTAGCAAGG
The DNA here is from genome assembly GCA_026873985.1 of Saraca asoca. Classification (NCBI taxonomy): domain Eukaryota; kingdom Viridiplantae; phylum Streptophyta; class Magnoliopsida; order Fabales; family Fabaceae; genus Saraca; species Saraca asoca. The sequence continues at coordinate 13,623 of JANHAO010014083.1, read as the reverse complement.
TACATTTACATCAGAAAGAGTCAAAATACAAGTCAGAAAAAGCTATAGCTAGTTTCTTCTAGAAGAAAGATTGACACATAAGGGGAAAGCTCCCACCAATCAGAGGGCTAACCACTGAGGGATGAACTCCTGTCGATTGGAAACTTACAAGCTCGCTTAAGTCCCCAACTTTCTTCTTCCAGCCCTTCCTTAAGTAGCAACCTCCTCCTCAATTTCGCTCTTGAAATTAGGAAGTCCAGAAAAGCCAACCAGAATGCCTAAAAAGGAGAAACCTCACAACCGTGAGGATGTAAACTAAAATCCATATGAGATCTCTCCACATTACTGGAGAAGTATTGTCTTCAAAGCTTCTTATGTAGCAAACCATACATGCCTCACCTAGAAGTTAGAATGTTAGAAAATCAGGAGGCTTATATGAAACTTCCATTCAGTCACTCTTTGAAGGAAGAAGAGGACTCCCCGTGCTTTAAATAAACTCAGCCTGATCTTACCGAAGAGTCTGGAAGGAACTCCCAACCACTCTTATTTAATGATTCGAAAGAAAACAAGGATGGCGTACCAATGGCCGCCAAATGCCTATTGTCTAGAAAAACAAAAAGGTAGACTAACCCAAAAGACTTTGACTGTACAACTGGCCATGAGTAAGATTAAGAGTATCTTCCAATTTTTTGAGTAGGAACGGGCTAAATAAGGGTCCAATAGCAGAAACTTATCCATGCGGCTCTTTGAGTCTTGTAAAGCCCCAATTCGCTAAAGTTGCACCTCACAAAGGGAAACGAATGTGTGAGATAAAGACTAGAGTTATGGGATATCACAATAGAACAAGCTTTTGCCAACAGAAGTCTAACTTCCAGTCCGTAAAGTGAACTGAGAGTTGGGGGGCTAATGTTATTAGTAGAATTTGGCACTACAGAGTGGGCTTGCAAAAACCCAAAAGGAGCTAAGTCTGGAGGAAGAAACAAGCATGACAGACCATGAGGTCACTACGTAAGGAACTCCAGCTTGCTAAAGATCCGAGCTTGCTGGTTGAATAAGCTCGAAGTCATAAACCAGTAATAGTCTCAACACATGAGTTGCAACTCGCTAGGATGAAGTCTTACCTAGCTAGAAGCCTACTGAGGTCGAGCACAAGGCCAATAGTAACTTGCACCACCATTTTGCAAAATACAACCATCGAGCCCTACACATATAAGGTGACCTATAGAAGCCAGTTTATAGTACTCTAGGCAGTTTTGTACATTTAATGTTTAATATAACAAATGTACCATTTATTTAGTTCCATTTATACCCTTCTATGCTTCTATAAATGGGGGGCTAGAATCATTGTAAGAGGAGAGAAAATTGGCAAAAACTCTGTCAGAAACCATAGCAAAAGCTCTGTAAAAACCCTTTAAGATTAATAAAACATCTTTATGGACGTAGGGTTTGGTGTTACCCAGATTTAGCTGAACCACGTTAAACTTTCGTGCTTTAACCTTCCTTCCCCTTCCTCTTGCCATCTCTCATTGCTCACTGCGTCAACGACCGAGAAGCAGCTTGGGTCCCAAAAGAACCCTTCCCATTGGCCAGATTTAGGTGCAACCGAAATTCATCGTCAACACATTTTAATTCATTACAACTACAAAATAGACAATATTACAACTTTGTATTAGTTTTTATCATAATAGGATAGGAGAAACTCAGCCTACTGATTGTGAGTTTGGTTAATTTGAGCTTGAGTGTAAGGATTGTTATCTTCAAAGTATTGAAAAATAGATATAAATATAACAAATCACATATCTATATATCAAATATTCATTTCAAACTATTATACCTCTTATGGATTGTAGTGACCATCCTTCATTTGAGTGATTATTTCACCCATATATCTTAACATAAAGTATCCACATTTAACATTTCTTGTTTGACGAGGGCACTGCAACAAATCAAATATAAATAAATATTTCAATGAAATATGAAATTACTTAGAATATTTATAATAGGTATTCAATATGATAAAAAAACTTACTTTTAAGGTGATTCATTTTGCATTAGACTTTATCCTATTGTCACACAATAAAAACTAAGCCTTAACACATCTGTTGAATCAGATTCATGCAACAAAGCAGCATAAGGTTTTGATATTCTTGCAAATTGGATGCCCTAAGGGATCAAGGCAATAAACTAAATTTTGCTTGGGATATATCATGCAAAGCATCTAATGCTGCCTATAATAACAAAATATCAAATAAGTAATAACAAGTTGATGCTTAATAACAAAATATCAAATATCTTATGACACAATAAATGGTGCAAAAAAACAATGCTTCCTTTTTGTAGGACAACAGAGATATATTTTGTCTTTTCTTGATGCTAGAACCCAATGGTGCAAGTAAATGCAAACATAGAAATCCAACATCTAGCCCCTTGGTCACACATTCACAATGCAAAAACCTTTACAAGAAAGTAAAGGAAATGATTAACATAACACTTTGAACTATATAATATAAATAAGATTATGAATTAAAAGTTAAAAATAAACTTACATTTCAAAAACATGGATGCAAGATATATATATATATATCTCTTCCATGGCTAAGAATTGCGTGATGTTTTCTTTGGTCACAAAAATATCACATTTATAACCCACAACCATGGCATCCATATGAACAAAGATGAATGTATCATTCTCCATCTTCTTAGCTATAAAAAGATAACATTATCCTTGGCTCAATATGAGGCATCTCTTGGGTCAAAGTTGGCTTATCAGTTGATTGAGTCAAATCCTTGGTCTACTTTCAACCTTTCTAGCCTCGTCATTAGCCTAATTAACATGCATCAAATTATGAAATTTAAATATTAGAAATATAGTAAAATTAGGTCTTCCAAACATAATTACTTATTAGAAGGAAAATGATACCTCTATTGCCAAAGTGATAAAACTCTTTGGCCTTGCGATGAAAGTCCCAATCACTTGGCTCACTATCGCTAGTTCATTTGTTGACATCAATAGTTTTGTACTCTCATCCAATGGGGTGTCAATGATGACCTTTGATTGCTCGCTCAACAATTGTTGGCATTGGAGGGTGTGATTGTGAAAATCCCTTCTATATGCCACTGTATGTTCCCCAAGTGCTAGTATTATAAGACATTTGCCTCCTTCTTGTATGGATAAGAAAAATCAAATGGAAAAAGTTAATTATAATTTTTTCACAAAAAATATCAAAAACTAATTACATAATATAAGAAGTTTAAGCTTTAGTGATAGTCATTTAACTTTGATAGCTCTACACTGCTAGGTTAGGGAATAGGGTGGATCTCTACCCTCAGGTCTGAGAGTGACTACATGCCTATCTTCTTAATATAGGTAAACATCTTTCCAAATTTTTCCTGCTCAGCTTGATTCTCTTCTCTTGATTGAGTAGTAACCTCATCTGTTACCTTCTATGTCACTCGAGCAAAAATCATTTTAGTAAGATCCTCCACAGAAAGTTATGATCTTCGAAGACGCTTTGATAATCCCCCAAAATAGGCCTTGAGACCCACACCTCTCCTAATGCTCTAACATGGTTCGGGTGCTCTTTAGTTTCCAATGTAGTTATTAATATGTCCATCCTTCCAAATAGAGTAAAATCTCCGTGGATCAATAGCTGCATGAGGGAATCCTATGGCATATATACAATTAAGAATATTTACTAGAACTTAACACTTCCAAGTTTTTAAGAATATTAATTAAAATTAAAACTTGCAAATTGTTTACAATTTTCTCAGCAACTATCTAACTTTTTTCAGTCATGTATTCATCTTTTATGTTGACCTTGGCTCTTTTCCACAGTTCATGCCTAGATATTGAAATAACTTGTGGATCGGACTAATTGAAAGCTTGTTGTTCTGCAAGCTTTTCCTTCAAGAAAGCTTGCTCAAACTTCACATATCTGCCACACAAGACAACCTATGTTTATATTTGTTTTTAGCTTATCTCTCCCTATTGGCTTTACTCATACCCTGTTGACAAAAAAAAATGATGAGTTGGTCAAATTAGTCATAATATATATATAGTTGAAAAAAATATAAGGTAAGATAGCTAAATTTACTTGAAAAACTAGGATTAGTGTTACTTCACAAATTCATCCCATACTTGTTAATTGAGGAAGTTGTATTTCTCAAGGGGTTTTCATCACCCTTCTTCTTGATGGTGATATAATCCTTTGTCAACTAGTTTTTGAAGTCTTTCCACTATTCCCTTGCAAGCTTTAAAGCTTCTTTTCTCCTCCCTGCATCAACATTAGAGGTTTTCTATGAGACAACAAAAACACATATATTATACTTATACATATACAATTATTCTAAGAAGATAATTATATATATCTTAAACACAAATTGAAGATAAGTAATATATATCAAGACATCTTGCCAAATATTTTGAATATGCAGCCCAAGTAGCCTGACTGTTAGCATTGAAGTCAACTTTCATCTTATCTCCTTTACTATGAATAAGGGTCTTTTCCTTCATAATGGTATTACCCCTTATACTCTCCTCAATATATTAAGAAGGATCTATATGGTTGTTTAAAAGGGAATAAAGAAAAAGAAGTTAACTAGCAAACAAATGTTTCTAAAACTAAACATATCATCATATATCATTGAAATATATATAGAAAAACCACCAAAAATCAAATTATTCTTTTTTACAAATGGTGAAGAGAGATAAGTATTTTTTAACCATTTGACAATTGTTGAGATCAGCAAAGATAATACATTAAACTACCTTGCTCATATTAGTAGTGAGTCCAAGTCAAACCACATAAATTAGAGATTAATTTCAATGTTTACACAGTAGAAAATGGGGAGGAGGTAAGATATTAACTAATTAGAATAGGAACTCAACAAATAGTAATAACATAAGAAAAATAGAAACAAAGGAAAAGGGAAAATCTAAGAGAAAAGCTTAAATCCAAGAGACTCCCATAATCAATTCTATGAATGATCATTGACACCAATATTTCATTCCCATTTTGATCACTTAGCCAAGAATCTAGTTAAGCCCATCACCTAATCACTTCTTGCTAATTTGTCTCTAAATTAGCCAACCTAACCTAGCACCTACTTATTGATGAATCAATTGAAGCCAGCATCTCAACCAATTCACCAATAGTATTAAGATCCAAAAATACCATGATTAATTAATCAATTTACCCCAACAACAAATCAACTAATTACCCTCAATTCTATAGGAAAATTGATTTACCCCAGTAGCAAATCAAAACCCTATTGTAACTCAAGCTAAACAATCATAAACAACCACATTGCCTATAGAAATTCAACTAGCAGTAAATCATAATGAACAATTAATTAACTGGTTATCTTAATCAATCATCCATAGCAATTATTAGCAATAAAATAGAGAATCAAATTGAGAACAAATTAACAATAGAAGTAAGTCTCACAATTAATAAGAACTGATGCAGAAATTCCTATAAATTGAAAGAAAAGATTAACTACACATTACAAAAGAAATAAAAAAAAAAGAGCTAAAAGGGACTAATGTTTTTGCCTTAGGAGAGCTCCTCCTTCATTACAAAAGTGAGAGAAAATGAAAAGGTTCCTAAATGACTACTATAATCACATTTTTATGCTATACACCTCTCTTCTCAATTTAGCTACTGATTAGTGTTAGATGAAGGCATAATTAGAGTTGGGCCTCTTCATAGAAGTTATATCCCTCTCTCTTGGCAACCCAATGTCCCTAGCCTTGATAAAAAAAATTCAATTCCTAACTCAATTTATGAGCTAAAAACTGAAATAGTTTTCCAAAGTAGTCCAACCCCGTAATAAAATTTAACACTTAAGTCCATAACCTTGAAATTTAATGAAAATGGTGTAGTTGAACCTTATGGGCTTATGTTTGCACTGAAATGAGGAATGGAGCTCAAGTTATAATGAAAATACTGAAACTAGTTTTGGGTTGCAAGAAAATACTATGCTTTGGCTTTTGTGCTTAAATTGACGTCTAAAATAGTTGAATTGGGCTTTGGACTCTACATGACAATTCTTGATATTTCTCTTATCTTTCCTAGACATAAGAATCACCTAAAATTGAGATCTAGAACTCAAGATACACCTAAAAACTTGAAACAATCTGAAATAGTGCTAAATTACTGAATTAATTGAATTAAGCACAAAAATTGACCTAACTACAAAACTAATTACAAGTATTCAATTAAGCACATTAACATAAAAAAATATTAGGTATAAAAGGGTTATAAAATATATATAAATTGTGTTCTTCAAATTCTCCCACACTTAGCTCTTGCATGCCCTCAGGCAAGATACCAAAACAAAACTAAACTAGACTCAAAATAAAGTCTCAAACACCAAACTTTCCAACTATGATGAGAATATAAAATCAAAAGTAAAGAAACAACCAAAATTTTAAGGGATAGAACATTTCATGAAGGACATTCTTGATAACTTAAAACTAAAAATTCAACTAGCAAAGCAATTTTAATCAAAAAGCAAGAAGAATAACCTGGTAGACACTCACAAGATAAACTTTCCATACAACTCTCTTTGTGTTTAAGATGGGAAAGTGTTTCACTCAATTTCAAACCATGAAAATGCATTACCATGAGCATGCTTATAATTTGATCTCCATTACTCAAATCACATGCATTGTACAAATTAAAAGGACTTCACAAAGGTTGAATGTGGCTAAGGAAAAAAGGGAGGAAAAGAATGACATTGATATAAAAGTGCAAAACCAAAGAGACTAATAGAGCCTTGAAATGAATCACAATTGCCTTTTCTTACTAACAAAACAAAAATCTAAAATTGCAATGTTGAACACCCATTAGCAGTTAGCATTTGTGCCAATTCATGAATTAGAGAAGTTAACTTAGACATTTGATGTACAAGTCTATAATTCTCAACCATGGCTTTCAATTTAAAGTGTTAGAGAATGTAAAACAAAAAAAAAAGCAAAAGAAATTCACAAAATAAGAGGAAATAAGAAAAATAGAAAGTGAGAACTCAGTTAATAAATGAAAAATTCAAAAACTAAGTTCTACTAAAAACACAAGAATTAATCAAGTGAGTTCCCGGCAATGATGCCAAAATTTGAAGGCTATCAAGATCGACAAAAATATTATATTAAACTACCTTGCTTATAGTAGTGGTGAGTCCATGTTGAACCATAGAGACTAAAGATTAATTTCAATGTGTTCACAGTAGAAAATGGGGGGGTTAGTTATTAATTAATTAGAAATAAGAACTAAACATATAGTAAAAACATAAGAAAACAAAAACAAAGGAAAAAGGGAAATCTAAGAGAAAAGCTTCAATTTGAGGGACTCTTGTAATCAATTCTACAATTGATCATTGAGACCAATATTTCATTCTCATTTTGACTACTTAGTCAAGAATCTAATTAAGCTTAGCACCTAATCACTTCTTGCTAATTTCTCTCCAAATTGGTCAACCAAGCCCAGCACATAATTAACCTTTATTGTTGAATCAATTGAAGCCCATCACCCCAGCCAATTCATCAATAGCATTAAGATCCAAAAATAACAAGACTAATCAGTCAATTTACCCCAGCGACAAATCAAATAATTACCCCCACTTCTCTAGGAAAATCGATTAACCCTATAGAAATTCAGCTAGCAGTAAATCATAATGAATAATTGATTAACTAGTCATCCTAATCAAACATCCATAGTAATTATTGACAATAAAATAGAGAATCAAGATAATTAAACTAGGAACAAATTAACAATAAAAGCAAGTCTCATAATTAATGAGAATAATGATGTAGAATTTCCCTTAGATTGAAAGAAAAGATGAACTACACATTATGAAAGAAATAAAAATAAAAATAAAAGAAAAAGAAATGAGAAGACCTAAAAGAGACTGATGTTCTTGCCCTAAGAGAGCTCATCTTTTATTACAAAAGTGAGGGAAAATGAAATGGTTCCTAAATGACTATTGCATTCATGTTTTTATGCTCTACACAACTCCTCTCACATTTGTTACTGATTAGGGTTAGATAAATGCACAATTGGACTTGGTTCTCTTCTTAAAAGTTTTATCCCTATCTATTGGCAATCCAATGGCCCTAGCCTTGATAAAAAATTCAATTCATAAATCAATTTATGGGCTAAAAATCAAAATAGTTTTTCAAAGGAGTCTAACTTGTAATAAAATTTAACACATAAGTCCATAGCCTTGAATCTCATTGAAAATAGTGTAGTTTGACCTAAACTTTCATGAAGGTTATAGGGATGGATTTTAGCTATCATATGGGCTTAGGTTTACACTGAAATGAGGAATGGAGCTCCAGTTATGATGAAAATATCAAAACTGGTTCTGGGTCATAGGATAACACTCTATTTCATATTCCAAGCTTCAATTGACCTCTTAAATGGCTAAACTGGGATTTAGATTCTTCATCATATTTTTAGATCTTTGTCTTATCTTTCCAAAGACATAAGAATTGCCCAAAACTAAAGTCTAGAACTCAAGATACACCTGAAGGCCTAATGGTCTAAAATAATATCAAATTATCGAATTAATTTAATTAAGCATAAAAACAAACCAAACCATAAAACCAGTTGCAAGTATCTAATTAAGCACACAAACATAACAAAAGACTATGAATATAATCGATATAAAATATGTATAAATTGTGTTCATCAACTATACTACTCACTTTTAACTATATTCATACAATACCATATTACAAATTGTATTTGATGATTTTGAATAAGAAATTGTTACATTCAAAGTTTCAATTTTATTATGTAGATTAAAATGAGAATCTTATATGTATTCATAACCAATAAAGCAAGTGATACAAAACAGGACATGTAAACCTGACATTCTATGCCAAGAAACACAACCAAATAATAAACCCAAACCAAAAATATTATTGATAATCAAACTAAGAAATAAAACATGAAAAAAAAATTAAAACCCCAAAAATACAAACCATCAGTAAAGAACAAAATAGAAAAAGTAAAAAAGCATTGGCATATAATGTCAAAGAAGAAATGAATGCAGTGTTAAAAGAACGAAGTTCCATACCTCCATTACAACTAGACTTAAAATGCAATTATCCAAGATAACAAAGAAAATCAAAAACAACCACTACATTGTAATTACCTTTTACTAGCAATAAAAATTGCTACTATTTATTTTACCAGCAATCAATCAATTGTTGTTGATTGTTGTGTCAACAAAGTTTATAGTGGCAATTACAACTAGTGCTGGTAAAACCTTTAATAATCGCCACTAAAGAGTTAGACAAATAGTGGCTAATGTTTAGTGACAAATGTTATTACCTCTAATCCTTGGAGATTACAAACCTATTATCCACTATTCATTGGCAAATGTTATTGCCAGTAATTGTTTACTCTGCCTATGTTGGTAATTAACAATTGCCACTAAATGTTACATGCATTATATTTTTACTGGAAATTTTGATTGACATTATTGTTAAATATTTTATTATTGTATGGAATTCAATTTTAGTTTTAGTGTAAAGATTTTGTGAATAGAAAATAATTGAATGCTACAAAATTATATGAAATTTCATTCAAATCTCAAGAAAATACAATTTTTGTATAGTATTTAGACATCTTAATTTAATAGTAAAAAGAAAAGTATTCCACCAATTCGGTCACTTATATTCATTCGTGTCAATAAAATATTTTAAATAGCAAAAAATATCTTTTTAGTTAACTAATACATAACGTAGAAAATCTTTAGTTCTTGATCATCCATCTTGTCTTGAATTCTTGCAAATATCATACAGTATGACCTGAAAAATTAAATTAGGTGCAGTTAGAAAATAAAAAGGCAAAAGAAATACTAGCTAAAATATTGTATTTAATAGTCTATTTTTTTTTATCTATGATTCAATGGGAAAACAAAAAATAAACCTATGTCAAATGGTTGCAATAGTGACCACATTACCACAAGAAGTTATTTGATAACTATATCCCTAAGTCAACACTTCAACATTTTTCTAATCTTAATTTTCAAATGGTTGCAACAAAAATAAATGACTAACTAACTAATTACTTCCAAGCTATTAAGATTTAATTTTTAAATTTATAATGCAAATACAACTATCGCTCTTCTTGAATGTAGAGTATGGACAACTTATTGGCCCAAACAACTTTTCAAGGAAGATTATATTTTTTATAAGTTTGTCAACACACAAAAATAGGGAACCTTCGATTATCAAAGACAAACATCTGTATATATACACTATGTAAATTACCCTGATTAGTATTTGGATGGATATTTGGAAGAATGACTTGGAGCCTTGCCACTTCTAACATTTTTGTTCCTTTGGGACCATTATTGCCATCAGGAGCCTAGAATTATAATAAGATGCTTTGCGAATTAAAAATAACTTCAATATTGATCAAGTTTTGCAAGTTCAGAGGATTAAATCTCAAAGAATATACCTGTCTATTTGAGCTTCTGTTGGGACTAGAAGGCCTAACTAATTCTACAAGAATAAACTTGTTCATAGCTGATCTTATGAATGCCAATTCATTAAGCAGTTTTTCTTCATTCTCCTTCATCTTTTTGACTTCTTCTTTGTGCTTTTCCTTCAAATCTCTCATTTCTTCTTCTAACTTTTAGACTGTACCATGAGACAAATCATCCATTTTTGTACTTTTCATATAGGACTTTCTATCCCAAAGTGAATTAAGAGTTGGACCAAGTCCTAAACCTTGTACATGGCCACTTCTTTGAGTCCCAAGAACTTAAGAGTATACATCTCCTTCCCAAGCAACACTTTCAAAATGTTGTTCATTGGAAGTTTTAGCATTGTTTAACCTTTCTTCGTTAGCATCTACATAAAAGCAAAATTAATTCACTCAAGCAAGAAAATGACTTCATTTAAAGTTGGTTTTATAATATAGCAAATGATTATATATATTGACAATATCCAAACAAAAAGGATTTGCTAAAAATAGAAAAGATAAATAAACAAGAGCAAAATGAAATGTGCAAAATTTATTTCCAAATATCATTATGATAAAACAACATAACATGAACAAAATTATGCGAAGCATAACCATAAAGATATGAAGACCACAAAAATTGTAGATCCTTTCTAAAACATAAAGATAGTGCAAGATGGATCAATAATTATAGTGTAGCCCATGATTCAAGATAATTTAAAAAGAAGTGGAGTTTGCATGAATTGAAGACCACAAATATCAATTTACTAGTAGTCTAACAATTTTGACTAATTTTATGTATGAAGTTATAGGATTCTTATAACTTGTTCAAATTTTCTTTTATTAGCACTTATACAAAAATGAATTCAATGCACTCAAACAAGTAAAAAAATATAAACTATCAATAATCTAAAATAAATTAATTTCAACTTAAAAGATGCTTACAATTATCTGTGCTTATTCATCATCTAATGGCCTACCTTCTTTGTGTGGCATATGAATTTTAAAATAAACTTCTACTCATCTTGGCTTTACCCCATCGTCTGCCTAATAGATTAATTAATAACATCATGGAAAACGTAACATAATACCAAGGGCTACATTTTATACTTTAAATTGAACAAAGCTACTAATTATAAATTGAATATTTTTGTACCATTTCCATTATACATGCAAAGCTCTTAGATCTTGATGTGTGGAGCATCTGTTGCTTTGCACGATTGTTTCTATTTGTTATACTCCTTTTTTGATATTATGAGAAAAAAAAGAAGAACAATCAAATTAGAAAGAAATAGAAAATAGTTATATGACTTAATAAATTTATACCTTTGCCTTATCAAATTGCCAATGAGTTACAAGGCTATTCCATTGGTTATTTAGTTTGTGTTGGGGTTTGTTCTTCAACAAATCATTCTTGTTCTTATACTTTGTCATATATTCATTTTTTAAATTAGACTTGTGATCTCTTTATTTCTTTACAATTGATTTTCTAATAAACATTTTGCCATATTGAGAAAAAGAGAATTTCTTTTGCAAACATTACAATACAATAACAATCTTATATCAACCATAAACATTTGCAATATAAATCTAAATATCCAATTAAATCCAATGAGTCATACCTTCACAAATTCTAACAATTTAACCTTTTGAGTTTCTGGAAAGACTTTCCAATATTATATGTGTAAAGGTGTTAATTTAGGGGTCCTATCTACAATGCGAAGAAAGCTAGCAAGTTTTCATAGGTTGTTTGCAACAATTGAATTCCACAGTAATTTTTTTTTTCCAAGAGGCAACTTCCATACATTTCTTAATGAGGTAGGCCCTCATACTTTTTTTTTGTCAAGATTCTAAATATGAAAGGCAATAATTAAATTTAATTCAAACTATGAATTTTCTAAATTGAAGTAACAATAAATAAATGTTAGTAAAAAGTACCTTTTGCATCACTTTGCTCTTCTTCTATATTATCAAAAGAATTCATGTCATCAGCGTTATTAAGGAATTGCTCCTATGATGAGTTATTTCCATTAAACAAATGTAACATTTGAGACCTTACTTCATCATCAGATTGTCCCTGAGTAGTAGACTTTGGGTTCTTTCTTCTAGCTATACTAGTAATATCTATTTATTCACCATAAGCTTTAAAATTTTAATAGAAGCAAATTACAAATTGTAAAACTATATATACAAAGTGATTTAAGAAATGAAAATATCTCATATTTGGATACAAAATGGAAGATAGAATGAAAAATAAATAAAAATGAATTTATTAAAAATAATCTATATATATAGAATTACCTATCTATCTTAGTCAGAATCATTTTCATAATTTACATAATTTCTTTTATCGTTGCTAACATCTAATTCATTTGAATGTTAACTAGGATGTTGGTTTATGTCAATTTGTATCCCATCAACATCACTTCTTACCAAATCAAGAGTGGCATGCTCAAGTTTTGAACCATTTTCCATTCTATTGGAGTAGGGTGGTAAATCTTGCATGAATAATTCTACTTGTGTATCCTTTTCTTCTCCCATGTCAAAAATATCTCTTGGCTTAATTGGCCCAGTAATAAACCATTCATGGTCCTTAGGATCTTGTACATATATCACTTGATGAGCTTCTCTTGGAAATACAAAAGGTTCATTGTTCATTCGATGGCCATTGTGTTTTAAATGTGAAAAATTAACTAGCGTAAACCCTAATGTAACTTTCTTGACTCCTCTATCAATGGTTACATCAACCCAACCACATTTGAATAAAACAACTTTAAAATTTTCATAGTAATTCAATTCAACTATATCAATGATTACACTTGAATAGCTTCTAGTGTTTGAGATAACCACTACAAGAAAAACATGATTTTCCAACGGAATACTCTAACGGAATTTAATCCGTTGGAATATTCCAATGGAAATTCCAACAGAATTAGTTCCGTTGGAATACTATAACGGATTTTCAAACTGACAGACTATCCGTTGGAAATATTCCAATGGACATAATTATCCGTGGCTTAGTCCGTTGGAATGTTTGAACAGAAAATACGTCGGACCATAAGTCCGTTGGAATATTCCAATGGATATTGTCCGTTGGAATATCCGTTGGAGATTTCTTAAGTTAAACGGTGCGTTTTGAATATTTTTAATTCCAACGGATATTGTC
>JANHAO010014082.1:0-15526 GCA_026873985.1 Saraca asoca | reverse complement strand
CTTTGTATTTGATGTATGTGATACATTGAAGCCTCAATCCAACGGATCCTGGAGTGGGTTTGTTCAGCCATGGGTGTTCTTCACTGAATTTTTTTTTCAAATTTTGGCCCTTTTGGTTGAAGCAAACCTAACAACACATAGTCAAGATAGGGGGCCAGAAACTCAGATGCCTCTACCCCCTCCACATTTTACTGTGAATCTCTCCAATTATTTAAAGGAATTTTAGAAGCTCAAACCCCCCAAATTTTTAGGTATTGTGTCAGAGATAGACCCCCTTGCATTCTTGAATCAAATTGAGTGGCTATGACGAGTTCTAAGATGTCTAAATGAAGTATGCGTACAACTGGTTGAATTCCAGCTAGATGATACTGCTGCTAACTAGTACCAAGGATGGGTGAGTTATAGCTCCTCAGGAGGTGGAGCGAATACTTGGGAAGCATTTTGTGCGACTTTCCTACAACAATTTTTTCCTCCAAGGCAGCGATTTGTCAAAATGCAGGAATTCCAAAATTTAAAATAGGGAGAATTATCCATTTCGAAGTATACTGCCTAGTTTCTTCATCTTTCCTAATTTGCAAGTAATATGGTCTCTATTGAACAAAAAAAAGCTTGGAGATTTGTTAGTGGTCTTAATGATTGATATTTTAATTCTATATCATTCACTGAAGACACTACATATGAACAAGCTTACAGTTAGGCCATTCACTTGGAAGCAAGGTTTAAAGAAAGAAGCCAAAGCAGAGAATTTCAAGGAGGCTCCCGAAAGAAATCTAGAACTCAAGGTTCTAGTGGGGACACAGGGAGACAAAGTCCACAGCCTTGAGCACACCCCATTTCAGAAGACCTTCAGGTACCTTTGCTTCTAGTCACCACTCTTTTGGAGGATCCAGTTTTGGCCCATCTACTTTAGATAGACATGAGGCACTAAGGTTGTGCTAATCTTGTGGGATAAATCATACAGGGATTTGCAAGCAAAAATGAAGAACATGCTATGGATGTAGTCAGATGGGGCACATTGTGAGAGATTGCCCTCATTTGTCTGCTTCATCTAGTGGCATTAAGGCCATAGGGACCTTAGGCAGTGCCCCTTCCATCAGGCCCTTTGTATCAAGATCCGCTACTAGAGATGGGAGTAGAAGTTTGATTAGTAAAGGACATGGTGGCGGTCAGAGGACTGCTACACGAGTATTTACTCTAATGAGGCAGGACGCCCAAGCCTCTGATGCTATGGTCACAAGTATCTTAATAGTCAATTCTATTTTAGCTTATGTATTATTTGATCCTGGTGTAATTTATTCTTTTGTATCCACAACTGCTGATATCTACTCCCCCCAGTTAGACATGAATAGCTAGTGAAATGGTTTCCGCTTGTGGAATTGACATGTGTGGAACTATTTCGCTCACCAACTTGATTGTACTGGATATGATGGACTTTGATATTATCTTAGATGCAAACCAATTATTGTGCGCTTTTATCCTTGAAAACAGCCATTATCAATAACCCATAATCTATTCTTCCTTATAGAATGCCTCCTCTAGCCACTACACCTAGTCTGGCATCACATGTGATTCTCGTCAACATGTGATAGCTTTGAACCTCACCAATTTTAGCCTTTTCGGCATACTCTTTGATAATATTGCTCACCTTCCATTCCTTGATAATCTCTCAGTTGTTGGCAATTGAATCTTTGGACCCATTTCACCAAAGGTCTCTGCCATTGCTGGTCTTTGCTTTCTTAACCTTTTTCTAACAATGTTCTCAATCCCACTTTCCTCTCTGAGCTCGCCTAACTCAAAAAATCTTCAAGAACTTGACCTATACAATAACAATTTGACTGGAAAACTTTCACTTGTCATTACATAGATGCCAAATTTGCAGAACATGCACCTCAAAGAAGACTTTGGTTTTTCCCTATCAGATCCCATCAGAGTAGGAAATAATGTTCAGGTTAGATAGATTTGCCAGGGCAAGGTAGTGAAATCTGCCCTGCTTAGACTGTATGGCCTTACTCTACTCCGTTTGACTATCTCCTTGTTTTTAATAAGATCGACTTCTTTGGCTAGCTTTCTTTTTTAGCCAGTCCTCCCAATTTAGGTAGATGAAATTGTTCACTAATTAGTTCATTCCGAATGAGGAGCACGAGTGCCTGACTATTCAGTTATCTGATCCTGCTATAAGATACTAACCCAGGCACTTGATGTTGCTCGAAATCTTAAGCTTCTGTTGTCAAAATGGGCCTTTCTCCCTCCACAATTACATATGAGTTGCACTTAGTTGCTCCAACCAATCCTGCCAGCTGTGGTACTTCCTAAACTGATTCTCAGCTACCTTATTTTGGTCACCTATTTAATGGCTTCCCATAGAATTGTAAATAAGTGTCGAAGAGTTCTGTGAGTCTTTTCCTCTCATCAGTAGTGTTGCTGTCCAAGATAAATCATAAACCACTATCTTGTTATGGTTTCTAGATGATCAGACCATCAGATTTCCCTAGCCTTCACAAACCTCATGAACATAGCTACCCTGTATGAGTCAAATTGCTATTGTGTTATCTTGCACAGGCTATGGTTGCCAGCTTAAGTTCAAAGGAAATCCTAGTGCGATGGTTATTGCATCAGATAGGGTAGTTGTGCTTGGTTTGATGTTTGAATTAGAATGTCCTTGGAGGTCTGGTAAAAGTTCCTCTAAAACTAGAACCTTCCTCTGCTCTCTCACCTTCTTTTGAAAACCAATACAATTGTCTCCTTTTCGTCACTTCCTCTGTCCCCATCTATATATATATATATATATTTATTCATTATGCTTACTCATCTAGACACCACCACATTATTTTAGAAAGGAAGTGTTGCTTATGAGGAAACTGGTTAGCTAGTAATTTTAGGGAAAAGAACCACCCCTAAAACCCTGATGGAAATATTAAAGAAATTCAATTGGTCCCAATATCACTTGATTTCAATGTAAATGATCCTCTTATTGGTCATGGTAGTTTTAGCAATCATGATAATGAGTCAAATGTGACTTGGGACAAAGTGAGAGAGATAGGTCACCTGTTTCTAGCTATTTATGGAAAGCTTTTGCAGGAAAAAGAAGCAAAGTTAAAAGATGGAGTGAATAGCCATAAAATACGATTAATTTACAAGTAGCAAAGATTCTTAAGGAGAAAGGAAAATATGTTAATACAGGCAAGTAGATCTTGAAACCTATCCTAGAGTTGAAGTTAGCGATGATTTTCAGAATAAGGTGAAACTTATCTATCATGATTAGTTTTCATCATTGAATCCAGAGTGGCATGGATTACATGAAGCACAATGGAAAGATCCTGGCAACTAGTATTGTTTCATCAAAGGGCGATGCTGATGATTTGGTAGGCAATTCAGATGTCATGATTTACACTTGGTAAAGGGGAAATGTTATGAACACTGACAAAGAACCTGAAGATAAAAAACTTGAGTGCGACAATCTTGCTTTGAAAAAAAAAATAGTGAAGGTCTATGTATTGAGGACGTTTCTGGTGGCTTTACCATTGATATTTTCTAGTATAGTAACATAGGGAGAATCATGGGAAAAAGGAAAATCACTTGGAAGTCTGAAACCCTCATGATGTATAGATACCCTCTAGTCGTTTAAGTGATGTGTTGGTATGGACCTTTACTCCTATGATTATGTTTCTAAAATTCGAGGACGAATTCTTTTGATGGGGGGAGAATTTGTAATACCTAAAAAAAAAAAAGTTACTGAGGGATCGAAGTGAAAATTTCAATTTTTTGTTGGGGCCATAATGTAATTTCTTATTTTTAAAAAAGGTTTATTTGAAGTCAATGGAAAGTCATGGGGCCAAACTACAATTTTTCCCATTTAGTTGTACGTATAAATTTTCCCAATTGAGATATTTTCCTAGCATCCCCATTTTTCTTGAAGCTTCCTCGTGTTGTCCTCCATGCAATCTCCTTTCTCCAGCAAGTTTCTTCGTCGTCCGGTGCTATCAGCATCCAGTGAGGTTATGGCCAATCTTCTTCCTTCCTCTTCTGGTGCTTCCTCCCTTCCCTGGTGCCTTCATTTCCTTTTCAAACGCTACTCTCCTTGACTGAACAACCTCCATTGCTGCTGCCGGCAGCTTCATCTTCTTCGACCTTTTGCTTTCCAGTGACGTCTAGCAAGCTTCTTTCTTCCTCCGACATTATATCCAGCTCATGATAGTAGCTGGTTCAGCGTGTCCCTCCCTTGCTTTAGTTGGTTCATCCAACAGCTCCTATAGGCTTACTGGTAGCAACCCAGCTCTGGCCA
Source organism: Saraca asoca (assembly GCA_026873985.1). NCBI lineage: Eukaryota > Viridiplantae > Streptophyta > Magnoliopsida > Fabales > Fabaceae > Saraca > Saraca asoca. The sequence continues at coordinate 11,244 of JANHAO010014082.1, read as the reverse complement.
AGCTCCCTCCCAGCATTTTAGAAGCTGGTGAGTAATCTTAGAACAAAAGATTTATTCTATAACAACCCTATAGCTAGTTTGCCAATAATTTCCTAGGAAACCCTTACTGTTCTAACTGAAAGAAATTTGAAATTTCTCTTGTTGTTTTGCATTGTCTTGCTTTAGCAGAGTTCCTATCGAAGGATTAAGCATATTGATGTTTAATTTTGTAGATTCAGCTTACTTAGCTTTCTAGGAAGTGTTTAAGGTGAGTGGATAATCCTCCCTGCTTAATGATCCCATGTGTAAATATAAAATAATTTTCATCAAATGGATTATTATTAATCTTTCTTGAATAATGGGATTTTTCTAAGTATATATTCATTTGATTTCAGAAGTATATTGTATGTGAATATGAAATGGTTTGTTGTGTTAAAATTATGCATTTCCATCTTACTTTATATTATTGAAATTGATGATATTACTTTTGTATATGATGAATGGATATGGAAATGCATAATAGGTTTTATGTATGTTTTAATAAATATTGCTTACCCAGATAATGAATTTCATGCTACCTGATATATTTAAAAATGTTGATTTGAGATATTGGACCCTTTGAAAAATTTATTAATAACCCTCAAGTGCAGTTGTGAGTAAAATATGATGGAGTAAATAAGGTGGGATAGGGACAAACATGTTTATGATGTAATGGTTACCTTTAGGAATTTTTCTTTGGGATTCCAGTTGAATATTTTATTATTCAAGTGTTGATAAACTTTGAAAAGCTTTATTAAATAATTTCTTATGTTCACGCCGTAATGGACATTTTTCCATAGTATCATGTATCGTTGTATATTTTATTCTATTAAATATCATATTATAATTGTTTAACTATCTTAATGGATGAAACTTTCAAATTTGTTGTGAGGATATGACATTTAAATGAGTAAGCATCATTTCTCTGTTATATATATATATATACACTTTCGAGTATGAATTTTTAAATGGGGTTTTGGGTAATCATGGAATTATTTACTCATTGAGTTTCTATGAAACTTACTCCTTTCTTTTTCATATTTTTCAGAGCCCCAGGATTCTCCTACCATCCCTCCACCTCACCCAAATATAAGATCTGCTCCTTGAGCGAGTAGGTCACTTCTGCGGAGCATACAAGTATACAAATGGTGGAATTGATGGTAGTTGATAGGAATGCATTGTACATGTGTATGTTGTTTGGATGCTCAGTAGGACATGGATTGTTTAGCCTGGGCCACTGCTTTATTTTTGTTATGTGTTGTATAAGTTATATTGGGCATATAGCCCCTTTTTGTGTATATAGACCTTGTGCCTGAATATTTGAAAAACAAGGAAAATTCTGCCAGAATTTTGGTAGAATTGTCATGTGAATGTTTAAGTGTGCATTTACAAAAACTGTGAATATTCAATATAATATGCATTATCAGGCTTGCTGGAGGTTTCCTACTGGCAACCTTCTATGTTGATCACGTCCCATAGGTTAGGGTGTGACATTATAGCTATGTCAGATGCATTATCATAGTCATCAGATTCAAATCCATCCTACTCACCCAATTCATCTTTTCTAACAAATTTCTTTCACCACAACTAGTCTACTTTGATGAAAAGTTACATTAATAGTAACCCTTTTTTTCTATATTTAGCCTAACCTCATTGTCCCCTACCCCTGCCTTAAATGCTATACCATTGAGTCCAAATTCTTCCACCATAATCTCTGTGTTTGCACTTTCCCCTGCCTCAAAAGCCAAAACATTAACCCTCACTTTTTCCATCACACCTTCTACCCTCTCTTCATTATTCAGCTTAACTTCATTGTTTGCCCTATCCATAGCCACATGGCTTTCATTATCACTTTGGCCCATAACAACAACTTGTTGCCTTGTAGTAAAAGCCGGTTGCTCTTCCTGCCCCACGCAATCTTCATTTGGCCAATTAATATTACTAACAGCATGATGTTCAAAGTATAATTCAATTTTATCTAGCTTATATGCAACATTACTAATACACCTAATGTCTTCATAATTTTCTACTACCTTTAGCCCATTCTCTACTTCACTACCAGGTAGTTATCAGTAATATGCCTTATAACCATTGCCCCATCCATAGCCTCATGCCTTTTATTATCACTTTGACCCATAACAATAACTTATTGCCTTGTAATAAAAACTGGTTGCTCTTCCTGCCCCACGCAATCTTCATTTGGCCAATTAATATTATTAACAACATGATGTTCAAAGTACAATTCAATTTTATCTAGCTTATATGCAGCATTACTAATACACCCATTGTCTTCATCATTTTCTACTACCTTTAGCCCATTCTCTACTTCACTACCAGATAGCTACTAGTAATATGCCTTATAACTATTGTACCTATGCTCTTTAACTAGATAATCTAACATAGGAATAGATATGTAATCCACATCATATCTATCCCAAGCATTAACTTGCCCATTAAGATACCTTAGCCTAGGTTTATGCTAAAAATACCCACAATAATGGAATACAGCTGTTATGTAGTGGCCTACATTTCTATAGCAATAATAATAATAATAATAATAATAATTCAAATTTTGTGGCAAGTACTTAGAAACCCCATATCAATTCTATATTCCAAAATCCCTAAAACTAATTATAAAAAACCTAAAAGCAAACATTAACATTTAAATAAACTTAAATAATACAAACTTTGTTTTGTATAAAATTATAGAAAACAAATGCATCAATTTTGAGATGAACAAGCTAGATTCTCTTGAAGAATCTTTTGGAAATAACGAATAAAAAGGAAGAAGAAAAGTACTAATATTCTCTAACTTATAGCAAATGTTTTAATGGCTTGGATTTCATTTGAACTTTGCTTCAAAATACTTCAAACATAATGCAGCATAAACGAGATCTTGATGATTAGGCTCGTTTTCTATAAAATGAATACTCCTTTTGTTGAAACGACATTGTTGGTTAGGTTAGGTGAACTTCCGATAACATTTAACATGTCACTTAACGTATACTTAGGCTCTTAATGAGTCATATATATAAAATCCATTAGTATAAATGGGACAAGTTTGATGAAAGGATGGGTTTATTATAACGGAATGTATCTTCAGGATTATTAATACCATTGCTGGATATTAAGGGATGAAATTACAAGTGAACTATAAAATTGAGGGATGATTTTGTTAATTTTCTCTTTTCTTAACCCATGCTTTATGTAACTAAAGGACAAAGAATAAAAAATATTTTAATTCAATTGCTCACTTGCGGTACATAAAATGAAATTTGAAACTTCAATCCAAGAATAAATAAGGGTGGGACAAAGATGTTCAGAAGAAATGATTCCTGCAAGTCTGTTCCCTTCGGACCCGAGCTCCTCAAATACGCGGCGTATGCGGCAAGTCTCGTTTTTTGTCTCTCAGATCTTTCTCTTTCTCTCTCTGATGAAACTCGAAAAATTCCCCTTCTCTCTCCGTTGAGAAATTCTCTTTTCATAACATGCGCGGATTTTTCAATTCCATTTGATCTTTTTGAAAAGCTGTTGATTTTCTTATCTTTACAACTCTCGATTTCGAAGATCTATTCCATCAAACCTCAGATTATCTCGTCGAGTACTCATATATGTATACCAAGGGTTTTGGTTTTCGTCTAGTACTCGTATCCGAATCCTGATTTTCGTGAAATTCGGGCTTGTTCCAGGCATTTCTGCTTAGATCTTCCATTTCTGGGCTTCTGCGATCAACGCAAGCTTAATTATTAGCGTGCACTTGAAGTGCATCTGTTATAAGCGGACCACAGCGTTTAGCATTCGAGGTAAAGGGTTTCTGTCTCCTGGTGATTGTTTTGTCCTTCAAGATTTATAGTTTCTATATTTGAATCAGTTGTTGTGAATGAAGAATTCATAATTTACGGCTAATGAAAATTCAGGTCTGGAGAACTTTCAATTTCTCTTCCTTTAGAGCTTTCTGTTAATCTTCCCTGCATTGAGATATTACTAGGGTTTTGGAGTGATTGGTCTAGTTTGACGACAACTAAAAGTTTGAAGGATTATAAATGGATAAGGACAAATCCCCCGGCCATAGTGGAGGCCTCCCTCCTCCTTCAGGACGCTATTCAGGTTTTTCACCTACAGCAAGCGCTTTCAATGTGAAATCGGAGCCATCATCATCATCATATCCTCCATTGGTGCCGGGTACCAGCACAGACTCTGGTCATTTTGGACATGGAGTGTCCACAGATTCAAATAATTTTAGCCATGATATTAGCAGAATGCCTGATAATCCTCCAAGAAACAGAGGTCACAGGCGCGCTCATTCGGAGATTCTCACGCTACCTGATGATATAAGCTTTGACAGTGACCTTGGTGTAGTTGGTGGTGCTGATGGGCCTTCATTCTCAGATGAGGCTGAAGAAGACCTACTATCAATGTACCTTGATATGGATAAATTTAATTCGTCATCTGCTACATCATCATTTCAAATGGGTGAGGCATCTACTGCTGTTTTGGCATCAGCTTCAGCACCAACATCGGGAGTAGCCTCCTCATCTGCAGAGAACATGGCTATTGTTACTAATGAAAGGCCTAGAGTCAGGCACCAACATAGCCAGTCCATGGATGGGTCAACAACCATCAAACCAGAGCTGTTAGTCTCGGGTTCAGAAGATATCTCTGCAGCTGATTCCAAAAAGGCAATGTCAGCTGCGAAGCTTGCTGAACTAGCTTTAATAGATCCTAAGCGTGCAAAAAGGTAATTTTTCTGGAATTGTGCTTGTTTTTCCAACATGACTTGGGTTTAAAACGGACTGATAAATGTTTATTGTTGCTTGTAAATGAACATTCCTTGTGTGTATAGTAACATATTTTGGGTAGTACTGCCATGATTATTTTGCTTATATAGTTACTCTGTTACAAATTTTTCTTGTTTAACTTGGATAGAATCCCCCACAAGAAACATATACATATACACTTCAAAAATTGAGCCTTGTCGCACAGAGGTTGAACACCAACACGTGGACAGATGCTTACACCCGTGCAACACTCCCACACATAATGAATGGCATTCTTAAGAAGAAATATATGTAAAATTTATATTGGGCACTTCTTAAATAGCTTCTAAAACACATGACAACAGTGTTTTAGCAATATTTTTATTTAATTGTTGATGTTTCATACTGTGTATATATAATATGCCATGTTGTGTCCTATTTTTTAGACTTTGACGTGTCCAAGTATTGGTGTTTGTGTCCATGATTCATTGATACCCCTTTGACATTCTAATTTATCAGCCTTTGAGTATTTCACTTGTGAAAATTGGAGGTTATGGTACCTTTCTTACTGGGCTTTATGACAAAAACTGCCTTCTACTATGTATAATAGGATATGGGCAAATAGGCAGTCTGCTGCGAGGTCAAAGGAGAGAAAAATGCGTTATATTGCCGAGCTTGAAAGGAAAGTGCAGACCTTGCAAACAGAAGCAACATCCTTATCTGCACAACTAACGCTCTTGCAGGTATTGCCTCGCCACTTAATTGCTTTCTTATGGGTGAAGGGTTTTTCTCTTCAATCCACATTTTTGCATGTTATTAGATGTTCTTGATCTTTTGTCCTTGGTGGTGCGCTGCCACCATGTCCACTGGTTGGTTAAAAGCTAATGGGAGGATGTCAATCAACAAATTTTAATTTAATGTCTTACCTGCAGAGAGATACAAATGGGCTGACTGCTGAGAACAGTGAGCTGAAGTTGCGGTTGCAAACCATGGAGCAACAAGTTCATCTGCAAGATGGTAAGGACATCCTCTTTTAACTGTTTGAAATTGTTGCTCTACTCTTATTTCTGTTTTTCTTAATTCTAAATTGTTATTCAAAAATGAAAATCTTTATTGACAGACCATGTTAAGCTACATGACCTTGTTCTGTCCAACATTCCATTGAGTTCAGAGAGAAAAAATTAAACTATTGGCATCTGGAATTTGATTTTGCATTTGCTTTTGGTGAACCAAAGACTTGATAAACTTGGAAATTTCATATCAGTCTAGAAGTTTTTCCTGATCTTTTGCTCATAGATAGCAAGAATTCATACTTAGGACTAATGAATCTGTTAGAAACTCAGACAAGGAGGTTTTCTGCAGTATTACTTATATAATTATCTTATTTCAATTGTGTTTTTCTGCTTTTCTTGTAGCACTGAATGATGCGCTGAAAGAGGAAATTCAGCATTTGAAAGTACTGACTGGCCAAGCTATGCCAAATGGAGGACCAATGATGAACTTTGCGTCCTTTGGAGGAGGCCAGCAATTTTATCCCAACAATCATGCCATGCACACACTTTTAGCTGCACAACAGTTTCAACAGCTCCAGATTCATTCGCAAAAGCAGCAGCATCAGTTTCAGCAGCATCAACTGCACCAGCTTCAGCAGCAACAAATGCAGCAGCAACAGGAGCTACAACAACAAACTGGGGACTCGAAAGTGAGAGGATCTACACCATCTCCAGGTCCCAGAGACAATGCTTCATCAGATGTAAACCCATCTGCAGCTAAGGATTGTCGAGACTAGTTTCCCCACATCTTTCTTTGCTTTCTCACCCATTCCTTGATTTCCATATCTTGTCTCTAGAGTCTGTTTAGGCTAATGCCATTTCATATTAGTTTCTGTGTCTTGTCTCTGGAGTTATTTAGGTTGCCGCCATTTGTTATTCATTTATCCCTAAACAGTGGTCGTAGTTAGAGATGAAGAATTATGTTTTGTAATTTTGCTCTCTAAAAGACTTGGCACTTCTGTTATGGATCTATAAAAGGTAGGATTATGTTATGTCTGCTCATAGTAATTTTGCCTACCATGTCTCACAATATCCGCAGGAATTTATCTGTGGACCTGGTTTCTTCTGCCCACTGTTACAATGAACGGCATCTTCATTTCTGTGAACATACTGAAGGTTTATTCGTATTTCCGTGTTTGGAGTTTGATTTTGACAGATAATTTGCTATATGAAATTATTTTCCTGAAAAATATTTACGATTTGTGGAAACGGTAAGGAAATAAAATCAAGTAAAAAGAGGAAAGAGAATGAAAATTGTTATTTATTTGAACTGTTTGGTTCAGTTAGGAAATGAAATCAGATTATTTGTGAATCTTTTTCTTGTTGTTTGATTCAGTCAGGAAATAAAATAATATTATTTATTAAATTAATAATTAAAATTTTGAATAAAATATTAAAAATTATGATAAAATTTAAATGTATTTTGTATAAGTGTACAAATGCATTCCGTATTTTATATGAAAGTATTATGCATTTTACACAAATGCATTCTGTATTCTATATAAGTGCACAAATGTATTTTGCATTTTGCATGAAAATTCTGTATTTTGTATAAATGTACAAATGTATTCTGTATTCTGTATGAAAGCATCCTGCATTCTACATTCTGCATTTTGTTGCATTCTGTATAAGTGTAGAAATGCATTTTGCATTATGTACAAATGTATTTATCATCAAAGAAAAGGATTTCAAATCCTTACTGAAAAAAAGGGGAATAAAATTGATAGAATAAGTTAAAAAAAAATAAGGGAAACAAATAAAGTGACATATGAATTAAATAATAACCAACGAAAAGGAAATGCTTTATTCTAATATTTTATTGTTAAAAACTCTAATCAAACAGGCCCTTAGAATTTTTCCTTATTACGTATTTAAGAATTTTGCAACAGCATATATTTTGTAATTTCTTTTAAATTGTTTATTTTTGTATTTGTTATGATCTTTTATTAAAAGTTGCTACTTTCATGTAAAACTAGTAAGTTTTTCGGAAGTTTTTAATTCAACATTGATTGATTGACAGTTGTAATTTATTGTGTATATGTTATATGCTAAATAATATAATATATAAAATTGTAACTTTTAGGAAAGTTAAGAGATTTTTTTTTTATGAATTTTTATAACTTTGGAAAATTTTTATTATGCGCTGAAGTATTGCTTTATTTTTGGTCCTCCTAAAGTATGACTCAAATATTTGCTGTGCTCTTTGGTTTTTGTAAGTTCCATGTGTTCCCGTTGACTTCAAATAGTATTTTGCTTGACCATCTCGATTTTAACCCACAAAGCAACCGAACTGATCAAAACAATGGATTAACGGACCCTAGAATAAAGTGCCATCTGTGACCCATCTTTAGAAAATAGTCCAGTTGAATGGCATATATGCAAGGACCCTAGAATTGAGTGCCATTTGTGACCCACCTTAAGAAAATAATCCAGTTGAATGGAACATATGCAAGTGAAGATTATTTGGCGATTTTTTTAGCACGGTAGGTAGACAACTAATTCCAAAAGAATTTTTTCAGGAAAATGCTACTACTTTCTGTATATAAATTTCTCGAATTGTTGAAATAGTTAAATTCAAATTCAACATGTTGATAGCGATATTCAGACCAAATAATTTGTGCAAGATTGAAAAAAAAAAGCTGAGAAATAATATGTATAAACGAAACTACTATTATCCTTGTGAACATGAATGTGACTTTTGAAGCAAAATTGCAGCCATCCAAAACGATTTTATCATACAAGTGCTTATTTTTTACGTAGCTGCCTAGTGGTTGGTGGAAGGACAATAGAGGACTACAGACGTAAAATTACATATTTAATGTTGGACATTGTTCTATTCAGGATGTGTCAAACTTTGAAAATGTAGTATGATCTGCAGGAGTATCCCCAAGAGTGATTTTAAAACAACTCTTTATTTTGCTGGATTTACATGACCGAGTAACCAGGGCCTCCACCTCCTTCTGGTACCGTCCACTCTATATTTTGCTTCGGGTCCTTAATGTCACAAGCCTATATTTCAAAACAATAATATGTATTTGAATGAAGAGATAAAACCAACCAGATCACTATGCACATGCAGTGGCAGAGCCAAAATTTTATTTGAATGGGCTGTGTTAAAAAAAAAAAACAAAAGTGAAAATGAAAATTGTTCAATTTTTGATGGGCCAGTGCAAATTTGTTATATAAAAATATAAATATATCAATTCTTGTGTAGGCTCAGACTCCAGCCTATCGCCAAAATTTTATTTGAATAGGCTAAGTGTTAAAAAAAAAAAAAGTGAAAATGAAAATTGTTCAATTTTTGAGGGGCCAATGCAAATTTCTTATATAAAAATATAAATATATCAATTCTCGTGGAGGCTCAGACTCCAACCTATCCCCCTCCCTCTCCTACAAGAGGAACTAGGTTACATTAAGTGACAAGCTGTATATACTTGGCTCAACAGCTATCACCCACCAATTTGGCCTGACACTTACCTTGCAATGTAAGCAATTTTGAGCATTAATCTGCAATTTCAGCTTATTCTTCTCATCTGGGACATACCTGTATTTGTGAAGGATTTGATATAAATATATCAGGATAGTATAAAAACTGAAACACCCTTCAGAAAATGAGCTGTAGTAAATGGACATTACTCATATACTCGTGCAGGACAATATCGTGACTCGGGACCAGCATACATTGGTAAATTTATGAGTTCAGGAATCTTTGGGTCCCTCAAGCGAAGGTGAGGGGGTTGGTCATGTTCATGATTTGTGTTGCTCCTACAATGCAGATAAATATAAATTCCTTGAAAACAGAGGACATATTTGTTGCGTAAGAAATTTTGTCTAGTTTAACACTAACCATTTCTCTCTTGTACCTGCAAGTCTATAACAGTAAGCAAATCAGAGAAGTCAAGGATCACAAACCTGTGTAGAGAAGTGGGTACATCAAAAGATAGAATGCCATCTGGCTTTGGATACTGAATTGGAGTATGTGAATGTGCAACCTGCACAAATGTCAAAAGAAACTATCACAAACTTTATTATGCTGACATACTCAAAGCCCATCTATATTCATAATCAAACTCTTTGGCCTTCTGGTCAGTTATTAACATGGCTAATTGTAACTGCTTCACACTGAACTTTTTTTGATTATGACACTTCTGACACAGTTTACCTTAGAAAGAAGCTTGACGCAGTTCATTTATACTTTTATAGCAAAGTAGTCCAAGACTCCAAGTCAGACTGTGAGTAGGGACATTACTGGCAACTTATGTTAAATTTCATAGGTAACTTGCTTTCATTCCTCTTTTATTGTCTCCCTTTCACTGAAAATATGTACAGCCTAAATCTTATGGCCTTTAGTAAGTAGTATACTACGATGGTTCCACCCTTAGTTTTGAGCATTAGCGCAATCAATCAGTTTTTTCTTTCTAGACTAGACACCTAGCAACATACAAACAACTAAAAGTTGACTAGGTCATTCTAACCATGCAACAATAACCAAAATTGCATCTACTTACCCAAGAAATCAAATTTAAAACTGTCACATTTGTTTACATCTATTAAATGTTCCATTCGAATTATTTTTTGGGCATATTTTCTTACATTTGTAGCTTCATGATCAGGTTTACCATGCTTCAGGGTATACAGATGCCTCCCTTTGAGTATATAACTGCCAGGCCATACACAAGCAAGTGAAATTTCAAGAAAGAAAAAGGAAGTATGGAGAACAGTAGTTTTAGATTTAAAGTCAAATAGAAGAAACAAATCAGATAAATTCAATCTCACCGTTCCAGAGCACTTATGGCCATTCCTGGAATTAGCCCGTATTCAAAAGCCTAAAATCAAAGGATATCTGTTAGGTATATGTGGCACACTATTTTAAGTATACTAGGATTCCACATTGTTGAGAAAATAGTTAGGGTTTGTGCTGGGAAAAAAGTAGAGAGAATTTGGAGAAAACACAAATAATATAAATAAAAAAGACTGCTGAATTGATCAAAAGACTTATCCCTACTTCTCTATTTATATAGAGCCTATTTAAGAGGTATAGTTTTAATAAAACTCAATTACTTATAAACTTATCTAAACTTATGACTTATCTCTAGTATTATAGTCTAACTAAATAACCTAATGATTTATTAGTCATATATTTCATCTCTATTTCCTAACACTCCCGCTCAAGCCAAAGCTTCTAAAGCTTAAGCTTGTTAAATTAATTTGAACTTTCAAAAAATATAATGTGATAAAAAATATCTATAAAGAATAGTCAATAAACTTCAAACTGCATGAATTACTTGCAATAAACACAATATATGAACAACTCCCCCTAAATTAAACACTCATTGATACACCCTTAGCCCAAGTGTACAGGAGAAGGAAGCATAAGTTGGGTTCTCATGGGCCTAAGAATAGGGCTGATTTTATTG
>JANHAO010014081.1:0-15529 GCA_026873985.1 Saraca asoca | reverse complement strand
TAAAGCTCATAAACATAATATGATATGATCAAAATTATTTTCATCATCAAAATAAAAGATAGTCTAGCTGGCTAGGCTAACAGAATATTTTTATTATCATGCTTTCCCCTTTTTTCCTCAATTTTTTTTTCACATATTACACATGCAACTTATATAAAAATAAAAATTGAATAAATATGATCCAAAATTGGCATTTCTTTAAAATTTAAAACATGTATAATAAAAAATTAAACCTTATCTGAAATTGGCATTTCTTTAAAAAAAATTGAAATTTTACTAAAACAAATAACTAATCACTAATAGTTAAATAGAAAAAAATTAAAGTCGAATATATTAGATAAATCAATATTAATTGACTCTTAGAAAATTTTCATCTGTAAGTATCTTTATAAAGATTAAAATGCTAAGTATACCATCTTTTTTATCATACAAAAAATGATAAACATACTGTCTTTTTATCCTATTAAAATATTAAATATAAATAAATAAATAGTTATCTATGAGTTTATCCAATATAACCTTTAATAGAATTAATAATGACCTAACACACATTTATTCAAAAGCTAATATGAATAGATATGGATAAGTTATACTAAGGATAGATACAGATAGGTAAATAGATATGGGTCACAATTGCTAAGTCTATCCATGTATGCGACTATATTAGGATTTTGGGATTTCTAATTTTACTCTTATTTTTAATTAATTTAATATAATAATTTTTATTTAAAAATGATTTATTTTGAGTTTTAAATAAAAAATTAAGTTGGATGGATAATGGATATATATGGCTAGATCTTTAATTATCATTTTATTAAATGGATTAACATCTCATTTATTTATTTAACTTACCAAATATTATAAATGGATGTAAATTGACCCAAAGATGGGTGGATTACATAGATTAATGGATATCCATCCATTTTGTTACTCCTAAATATGCCTAATGAAATATGACTGTTATGTGATCATTACAAACCATTATTTTCTTTAAAAAATATATAAAAAATAAATCTAATTTTTAGAAAGGGAAAATAAAAATTTAAGTTTTGAAAAGAAGAAATATTAAAGAACTCAATTTAATTTTTGTTGTGGGTATTTTTGGAACTATGCAAATGGGTTAGCAAAAGCTTAACAAACAAGAACAAATGGAAGAAACCCAACTCGCCTAAAAAGTAAGGTCACTGAACAGAGGCACTAGATCGCCAACCGCGAGCTTAGAACAAAGGGCGAGGCCAAAGCAGCAGCTCCAGCACGTCATAAGCTCCAACTCACTGGTCGAGGATGTGCCACCTCAGTTGTCTTCAAGAAACTTACTTTAATTAAACCCGAGAATAGACCAACTTGTATAGTTAACTTTCATATGCCACCTAATAGGAACTCACTTACAGTTATTTTATTATTATTCTTTCCTTTCTTAGATTACAATTGTAACACCTAGCTATTATAAATAAGGGTTAAAGAATATTGTATAGGGGAGGCTAATTTTTACATAGAGAGCCAATCTCAAACACAACTACACTATAAAGATATTTTACTCAGATTAAGAAATAACACTACCATGGACGTAGGGGTCGATCAAATAACTTTAGCCAAACCACGTTAAAATCCTCTTTGTTAATATTGTTCTTCTTTTATCTATCTCTCCTTCTCCTTTCAACCAAAATCGTAGTTTGAGATTTTACTGAACTTACTGGTTGACTGAGTTAAGTTGCTAAGCTTTCTTGGTTCGACCAAAATCCACCATCAATATTTTTGGCCCTAGAAGGAAGGCCTCATCTACTTTCTGGTTGATTTGCCATTCAACCATGATGACTAGAGGAAGAACTATCAAGAATCTGAACGCTCTTGCCAATCAACTAGAAAGTTATAGGGAATAGGAGCAGGAACCAATTCTTTCTACGATAGATACATCCACCACTTCAGTAGTCAGAGCTATAGTAGACTTGCCCCCCGTGGCTTACTGCTAGCCTATTGTTGTTGCTCCAGAAACTAATGAAGTGCAGACGTGGCACCAATATCAGAGAGCCCTACATAATGAAAGAGCTGGCTGAGGTGATTAAAGTGCTGACTCAAGCATAAGCTCTGGGCATGCAAAAATAGTTTGAGGTTGCTATGCCCAAAAGAGAACTCTGATGGTAGCATCAACGAGTTGAATCAGATCATAACTCCAACTCATGGGTGAGATTGAAAGTTCATCAAGCTTGCAACCATTTAGATAATCAGCGACATAAGAGTTTGCATCAAGTTGAGAGCTCAAATAGGACCAACCAAAAATATACCTTAGATCACTACTCTTGCAACCAGGAAGGTGAAAAGAGCCAGTAAGCTTTTAGCCGACGATCTGAGACACAGGATCTGTTAGTAGAATAGTTACTTCTAAGGGTAAAACAATTAGAAGAACACCCTCAAGTTCAAGATAGCCAACATCGCTACAAGGAGAGGTCACTGTTCACCAAAAAGGTCGAGATAAAGCCTTTTCCTCACAGGTTTAAAGTTCCCACAATCCCACTATACAATAGGGATAGCGATCCATATGAACACCTAAATACGTTTAATATTTTGATGAGACTCCAAATGACTAATTCACTAGTCAAGTGTCATGTCTTCCCAGCTATACTAGGAGATATGCCTTGAACATGGTTCAAAAATCTCCTAGCTCATAGCATTGATAGTTAAGAAGAATGTTAGAAGAGATTCATCAATCAATATAAAGTATTAAAAAGGCAGCTTGTGCCACCCTATCACCTCACTACAATTTTTTAGGAAAAAGATAAACCACTGAAAAACTATATCTCTAGGTCCAGACATGAGGTCAATAACGTGGAGACTCCCTCAAATGAGAGCATCCTGACAGCAATCTCTATGGGACTTTGCAAAAATGGAAAGATGTATAAAAGTATATATAAGTCTCCAGTAAAGAACCTGGGAAAGTTATATAAATGAGCTACTAAACAGATCAGGTGGGAGGAGACCTTTGGTCTAAAGAAGTCTGATCATATGGATGATATGAATAGCCCAGATCGGTATAGTAAAAGGAGCAATGACAAGGGTAGTTCTAACAACCAGCGCGTAAAAAGAGCTAGGGGTGAGTGACCTCAACGTCAAGGTCACCATGATAGCTACAGCATCTTGTCAGTTACCCAAGATAGAATCTTTACGGCAAAAAAAGACAGTGAGGACTTTGGGAAGCCTCAACCCTTAAAGACTCTCAACAAGCTTAGGAACAACAAAAACAAGCTTTATGCGTACCATGATGAGGTCAGGCACAATACATCAGAGTTTTGGCTGCTCAAGGATGCCATAGAGGACCTCATTAAGAGAAGTCGCTTGAAAGACTATGTGATACAATCCAAATAACCACCTCAGTAGCTCGCAACCACAATAGTAATAGCTTTAGTGCTTTTAACTTTCTCTTTAAAATTATTTAAACGTAAATAAAGTATCCAAATTTATCTTCAAATTGTTATGTTTACTAATTTTTGAACAAATTTTCAGGAAAGTATAAACTTGAACTAAAAACTTGATGACTTTGTGCAAAACAGAGTTTTTCACTTAATATGAATGGGGCCAGAGTTCTGCTTGCCCTTTTAATCTGGAAGTGAGCCCTTGCTTTTTTCATCCAGAAATGAGCTTTCACCTTTTTCATCCGGAAGTGAATTCTCACTGATCTAATCCAGAAGTGAGTAATTTCAAGGCTAAAAAATATTAAAATTTGGGCACAAGATCACCCCTTTCTAGCATAAGATTGCCAACTATTTGGGCACAAGATAGCCCCCCTTTCTGGCACAAGATTGCCAGCTATTTAGGCATAAGATCAGCCTCTTTCTAGCATAAGATCGCTAACTATTTGGGCATAAGATTGCCCTCTTTTGGCACAAGATCACTAAACTACATGGTACAAGATCACCACCCCCTTTTTTGGCACAAGATTGCCATCTACTAGGCAACAAGATTGCTATGGCACAAACCACTAGGCAATAAGATTGCTGTGGTACGACCTATTCTCACATGCATGCAACCAAATTTCTTAAGCACCATATGCATGCAACCTACTGCCACTTGTATACGACCAACTTTCTCAGGTACCATATGCATGCAACTTAACATGCATATGACCAACTTTCTCAAGCACCATATGCATGTAACCTCCTACTAGACATATATACAACCAACTTTCTTAGGCATCGTATGCATTCGACCTATTACCGCCTGCATATGACTAACTTTCTCAAGCACCATATGCACTTGACTTAACATGCATATGACCAACTTTCTCAAGTACCATATGCATGCAACCTCCTACTCGATGCATATGTGACTAATTTTCTTAGGCATCATATGTATGCGACCTACTGCTTAGCATTCATACAACCTAGGCACCGTATGTTTGCAACTTGCCAACTAAGGGTCAAAGCCAGCTAAGGAGCATATGTGCTACAATAAACTCATTGCCTGCTAAGGCATAATTATACAGCTTGCCTGAGCAACAAGATTGCTGGCTAAGGGCATATTCTCGCGACCTACCAAAGCAATAGAGAATTGCGAGTAGAGTTATATTCATACAACCTACTAACCAACATGATTGCTATGGCACTACATCATAAAGGCACAACTCTCATGCAACGTACTTATGCTAATTAAGACACAGCTCTCATGCGACCTGATATCTAACGCACAACTTTCATGCGACCTACTGTTCTAAGGCATAACTCTTATGCAGCCTACTCATACTAGCTGAGGCATAGCTTTCATACGACCTACCTGGGTACTTAAACTCATTACCAGCTGAGGCACTCTAATGCTTAAATTTATTATTGATAAAAAAATTTAATATGACTAATTGGTCATCTAACTTAATATTTTATTTAGCTATGATTTGTAGGAATTTATTCATGTCAACCTATGTGCATCCAACATAACACACAAGAATCATAAAAAAATTCATTCCTTAAAACCTCATTCAACGAGGTGAATTTACACATGAAGATTTAAGGGTATAGATCAAAACAAAGCCTACAGCTATCAAGGCTTCAGAAGAAGGCAAAATCTCGGTCGTTGACCTCTTGCTAAAAGATCAACATCTGAGATGGGCAAGCAGGTTGCTCAAGCTTTTTCATGTCCTTTTCCCAAGCTAAGAGCTCATTCCTCCACTTTGTTGCCCCAAGGTACTTAGAAAAGGCCAAATGGTTAACCCACCATGCAAGGAAGCCAAAGAATAATGATGGAAGGGTTGAATTCCATAGCTTCACTATGAGGAGGTTATGAAAATTCCTTTAATCCTCAAAGAGGAATTGTCTATGGGAGCTTCATATGTAACAGGCCATACACGTCTTAAAGCACTTTGTCAAAAAACCCAGACTGTTAAAGACATGGGGGCTTATCCAGACTAGACTGGCTTCAATGATTAATCTAGAAATTGTCCACCTGCCTTTGTTCTAGCGATCTAGCAAAAAGCAAGGCTACCATGCCAACGGCCACAAAGCATGCACATTAAATGTATAGTTCGATAAAATGATAAGATAAAAAGTTTGAATGACAGCATTGCATATTATAGTTATAAGCTTTTGCTAACAAACTATAGCTCCCAATCTGTAGAACGAACTAAGAGCTAGGGGCTAATGTTATGGGTATTTTTGAAATCATGTAAATGGGCTAGTAAAAGCCTAACAAACAAGAATAGATGGAAGAAGCCCAACTCACTCAAAGATTGAGGTCGCTGAACAAAGACACCAGGTCGCCAGTTGCGAGCTTAGAACAAAGGGCAAGGTTAAGGCAGTAGCTCCAGCTCACTAGTTGAGGATATGCCACCTTAGCTGTCTTTTAGAAACTTACTTTAGTTAAACCTGAGAATGGACTAACTTGCATGGCTAACTTGCAAACACCACCTAATAGGAACCCACTTATAGTTATTTTACTATTATTCTTTCCTTTTTTGGATTACAACTGTAACATCTCAGTAATTATAAATAGGGGTTAAAGAACATTATAGAGGGAGGGCCAATTTTTACACAAAAAGCCAATCTTGAACACAAATACATTATAAAGATATTTTACTCAAATTGAGAAATAATACTATCATGAATGTAGGAGTCAGTCAAACGCCTTTAGCCGAACTATGTTAAAATCATTTTTGTTAATACTGCTCTTCCTTTGTCCATCTTTCCTTTTCCCCTCAATTAGAATCATGGTTTGAGGTTTTATAAAACTTACTGGTTGACTGGGTTTGGTTGTTAAGCTTTCTTGGGCTGACCGAAATCCACTGTCAATAATTTTTAAGAGAAAAAATGACATTTCTTCGTATTTTATTTTGTATATGCTCTAATGTTAATGTAGAACTTCATAATTGAATTAAAATTAAAAATAATGAATTATTTTTTAGGTTTTGAAACAAAATGAAGGTTTATTTAGACACATAATAGTTACATGAGTGTTTTATAAAAATTATGGATGAAAAATATATGAATATAGGTAAAGTACACTTAAATTGAAATACAAGGAGCAAGATGTACCTTTTAAAGGTCAAGGGGTTATATGTACACCACTCAAAGTATATAGGAGTTTGATGCATTGTAGCCTAAATTATATTATTATATTTTAATACAACTTTGAATGATGAAGTTGTAATATTTTGCATATTTGTTACACATAAAATCCATATATGCTTACACAATTTTATGTAAAAAGTTACAACTTTAGTTAAACTTTTATAAAAACACAAAATCTTCAAGAATGAGCAGAAAGAGAATAAAGAAAAGGGTGAGAATGAATACCTCGAAATTTTCTTCTCCTTCCCTTCATCTCTTCTATAATGTTCTCTTTCTCTTTGGTTATACTACTGATTTTGAGCTTGTCTAGTATTTGATTTTTATATAATCGATTATATATAATCCATTTTACATTTGACAACATATATTGATAATTAATTATATATAATCTATTTTGGTTTGAATAATATATAAAAAAACTAATTTTTAGTATTAAATTGTTGAAAAGGATTATAACAGAAGAAAGAGAAAAAAGAGATTTTATTGTTATTATTAGAGGAAGGATAATAATGACAAAAGAAAGTAATGTGAGAATAATATGGATGTATAATTCTGATTAAAATAAAAACTATTCAAAGAATCTTTTTGTTTGATTGATCTTATTGTTTATAATTGATTATTAAAAGATTTTAAGGTAAATTACTCTCACCCCACCTGAAGTTTGGATCAAATAAACTTCCTTCCCTTATTTTTCATTTTTGACCTTTCCTTCCCCTATAGCTAAACGGACGTGGATGACTTTGATATTAAATATTTGTTGACAAAAAAACCTTTTAAGAACTATACCATTGAAGGCTTGTCCCTTTATAATAAATGGTTTATTTTTAGTGTAGCTTGTAAATGAAATTAAAGTATGTGAATATGATTAGGGAAAAAAAAACATAATTACTCGTAGAGACAAACTAACATTTAATCCCTTTAAATATTAATTATTTTTAATATTTATCAAATAAAAAATTTAAAAGACAATACAACTTATTTGTTTTTTTTATGTTATTTCATATATTTATTTTATAGCTCTTCAATAATTATCTGTTATTTAAAAGATAATGAAAATTTGAATAGTGCGGTATTTTATCTAATTGTTTATGTTTCAAAATTTTATTTTAACTAACCAGTAATTATCAATCAAAAAGGATAATTCATTATAATTATTTTTATTGTGTAAATATGTGAAAATCCATTTCAATATATTTATGTAAATACATAATAATCCATTATAAAAAAATATATTATGACACAATAGAATGATATAAAGATTAATTCATTTTTAAAATAATAAAAATGAATGCAAAATACTACACGTTGAATATAGATGACGTAAAGTTTACAATGACGTCCAATTTTTTCTTAATGAAAGGATATAATAATACATATAGGACATATTATATGAAAAAAAAAAACAAACACAAAATGATATAGTATTAATAGTTAAAAATTTTTATTAAAAAAAGAATAACAAACTATTTAATACATATATTAAAAATAGGAAATATGACATTAAAATTTTTAATTTTGAAGGAGTTTTTTTATTAAAAAAGATTAACAAACTATTTAATACATATATATCTTTGATCTTATTGCACTTATTTTAATTTATAAAGTATTTATAAAATAAACCATTTAGTCAAATTAACACGTATGTTAAAAATACATTTTTGCAAAATTTCCAGCCTGCAAGCAAGTTGGAGCTTAATCAGAATGACTGGCACACTCGATCGCCTTTACTTCAAGCAATTGCAGCTTAGCAAGGTAATTTATATTAATTTATTCATTCTTTTGTTTTTTTTTTAAAAAAAGACCAATGGAAATAATCACCATCATTAGAAAGTGTTGTGCATATAATTTTGTTAAAAATGATGGATAAATTAGAAAAAAAAACACACATTAGATGATATAGGAACATACAAAATGTTTATATTTTGTTTCTTTTTGTTGCATTTGCATATAATTTTTTAGATCTTAGATTCTATTATAGATCTAAATTTTAAACTACAATATTATATGTAATATTGTTATTGCATTAAGTTTTACAATCATAAATTTTTGTAATTTTATTTCATAATGGAGATATATTTCTACATTTGTGATAATCCAGTCAAAGAATAGTGAGTATAGGGGTGACATTGTTGTGTCCAAGGATAATTATGATATTAAATTTTTTAGAATATTAGTGATATCATTTTTTAAGAGAAAACTAACAGAAAGGGGAAATTGACATATAAAAGTTTAAACAAGAGATGGGTGTGTAGGCTTTTGAAAAATGAGGGGAAGAGGGTGTAATTAGCCCAAATCTCAGGGGAGGTGAGGGTAATTTGTCTAAAATTTTAAAAGTATAATTAAACATCTTTAAAAAATGATATAATATATTATTTGACATATAATTGGTTGTTAATGTTTATAATCACTATACTAAATAAACACTTTATTAAGTAAGAAAAAGTCATTCTTAATTATTCTAGGTGGAAAAATTATTACTTAAAAAGAAAAAAATAGACACAAATTTCATATGTAGAATCCAAAATTCTAAAATAAGACATGCAAAATAAGTCAAGGGATGGCGGATAGAGATCCACCATGGACCCTCCAATTCTTAAGTTAGTAATAGCTCTAGAATAAGAGATGGAGAAGAAGTTGAGGGTATAGAGTATACATGGGTATTTATAGTGCAGGAGGTGAAATCCTAAGGTTGTAATTAGGCTTTGTGTAAAGACGAGTGAATAGGTGGTAAAAGGGATTAGTGGTTTTTTAGTAGTTATCACATGCCTCATTGCCTTCCAAGGAGAGGTTCAATGAGAGCACTCATATGGAGATGTCTCTTGAGCCTTAAGAACTTGTGTTCTAAGAGAATGCCAAAAGCTTAGGCTTGTAGGCTAGTAAGTGAATGTTATTAGTGTTTATTATTGGGCTAGTGGTAATAAGGTTAGTTCATTTGGGGTAAAAGTGTGAGTTAGCAAATGGTGTTTATAGTTTTATCTTCAAATGTTGGCATATTAAGAGGTGATGTCACTGAATTGTCAAGGCAAGTCATGTGTTAGTAAACGAGCATACCAAGAGGTGACTGAGCTATTGAGGCAAGTCATGCTGGCGAATGACATTATTGAATCATTGTCATTATGTTGGTGTACTGACATCACTAAGTCATTGAAGTGAGTCATGTGTCGGTGAATAGGCATATAAGAGGCGATGCCACTGTGTTGTTGAAATGAGTCATGTCTCAGTGAACGTCACTTCATTGAATCATTGTAATTGCTCTTGTCTTCTTTCCCATTGTTGGGGGGAGATCACATGGAGAATATTAGAGAATACTAATATAGCGATTGTAACTTCTCTTATCTTCTTCCCTATCATTATGGGAGATCATAGGTTTAGAGGTTGTAGTGTCACATAAATAGGGTGATCCTATGAGCTATCTATTAAGCTTAAGAGCTTAGCATTATGGGTGTGTGGCAACCCATGAATTGTTTACTAAGCTAAAGAGCTTAGCACTACAACATGCAAGGTGACCTTGTGGAATTATTCTACCAAGCTTAATAGCCAGGCACCATAGACGGGGGCAATAACTCATGGAATTTCTTTATTATGATGAAATGATAGAACCATGGGCACTAAGCAACATCATGGAATTGTCCACTAAGCTAAAAGCTTAGCACCATAGGCATAGGGTGACCCCATGGAATTATTGGTGAAGAAAGAGGCACTTTTGATATCTGGATGTTTAATGGAGGATTTGGTGAAAAATGAACCATAGAGATCATTGGAGCATAACTTTATAGTGATAGCAATTCTTGTCATACCCCTTGCTATTGGAAGAGATCACACAAAGATTACTAGAGAATAACTTTATGGCAATGATGATTCTTGTCCTTTTTCCCGTCATTGAGAGAGATCACATGAAGAATACTGGAGAACAGTAAAATGACGATTGCAGTGATTCTTGTCTTCCTCTTTATCATTGGTGGAGATCACATGGAGACAATTGGAGAACATCAAAATGATGATTGTAATGATTTTTGTCTTCCTCCCCACCATTAGGGCATATCACATAGAGATTATTAGAGAATAGTAAAATAGCAATTGTAACTTCTCTTGTATTTCTCCCATTATTAGAGTAGATTATATAAAGATTATTAAAGAACAGCAAAACCAAAATTGTAACAATTCTTGTCTTTCTCCTTTCCATTGAGGGAGATCACATGAAGATTATTAGAGAACAACAAAATGATGATTGTAACTTTTCTTGTCTTTCTCCTCACCATTACGAGAGATCACATAGAGATTGCTGAAGAATGACAAAATGGCAATTGTAACAATTCTTGTCTTCCTTCCCGTATTAGGAGAGACCATATGGAGATTATTAAAGAACAACAACATGGCGATTATAACTTTTCTTATTTTCCTACTCACTATTAGGGGAGATTATATAAAGATTTTTAGAGATTGCCTAAATGGCAAATCAGTTGAAGAGTTGATAGTGATTTTGAGATGTTCTTCTTGTGGCTTGCAATGATATAGTGATGCCTAGGGGCGATTGAGGTGAGCTTCATACTTGTTTGGTGTAGCACTTCAATCAATATTTTTTTTAGGCATTTCATGAAGAGGAAATGTTTTGATGACAAGCTTCAAGCATTGACCTTTGTATGCTTCATAGTTTCCTTGCATCAATATTGTTGAAGGCACTAGCCAAGTGGCTAACATGGAATAGTTGGGCTTCACTCAGTATGAAAGCTTGGCATTCTTCTTGTCGGTGTTTGCCTTTATTTCTATTTTGGTGGCATTCAGAATTTCCAAGAATATGGCAAAAGCTTTGTTTAAGAGTATAGCCTATGGAAGGCAAGTCGTATAGGTTAATGGGGGTTTGGTTTACTTGAATTATAGAAATGGATGAGCAACATTTTGGAATTATATATGAGAGTATTGAGACAATTGCCATCAAAGTGACCATGATTACATCAAATTAATAAAGAAAATAATATTATGTTTGAAGATTTACCTTGTTATGAGGAATGACATGTTGAATGTCTTGCTTCCTTGTTGCCATTTGCATGATAGATGTCTTAGGCGGTCTCCTTGTTGGCAAGGATGTGGTGGCGTGTATTGGCATGTATCTTTGCAGATCTTGCTAGTGAGTGCCTTTTACTCCCTAGATGAGGTGGTCTTTTCTTGATGGATGTCTTGAATGAGCATTTCTTTGCCTTTTACTTATTAATTTGTCTTATGCATTCATCCATTGGTAGGAGAATTTTGGTAAGCAGCTTTGATGGTGTGAATCACTTACTTACGACGTGGTGTGATGTGGTGACCATTAGCATTTTTGGTAAGCAGCTTTGATGGTGTGAATCACTTACTTACGACGTGGTGTGATGTGGTGACCATTAGCATTATCTTCAAATTAATGGTGAGCATGAGGTGGCTATCATTGGCATTATCTTCAAATTGATAGCATGGATGAAGTTGTGGTTTATGAGAGGTAGCATGGCATGTATGATGAAAACTATTTTTTCAAAAGGTGGTGTTCACCTTTTATTTTTAATTTGTGGCAGTAATGAAGTGGTGATCATTGGTGGACAAATATGACATGATGACTATTAGGATTATCTTGAAATTGATGGTGAGTATGAGGTGGCGATCATTGACATTGTCTTTAAATTGATGGCGTGAATGTAATAATGGCTCATGATTGTGTGTGATGGAAAATGTTTATTCAAGAGGTAGCGTTTACCTTTATCTTTAATTTGTGACGATCATGAAGTAGCTACCATTGGTAAGTAAGTATAAGGTGGCAACCATTGATTGTTGTCTTTAAATGGTTGGTAAGCATTAAGTGGCATTTACCTGTATGCATAACGGAAGCCGGGTGTTAGGAGTTAGCTTTGAGCTCACCCTTTTGGCCATGGGAGTTGGGTGTTCTTGAGATGGTGAAGGGTGACATGCTACTACTAGATGGTGACCAGTCAAGTAATGTAAGGTGCTATGTGATGACTGTCCAATCATGCTAAAGTGTTTGCCCAAGGTTTTTGCCACTTTTGCCTATTCCAAGAAAGGTGATTGCCTATCAGGCATAATAATTGGCTGTGAGAAAAATTTCATTGGATTTGACTCGTGGCTTGTGCATTAATGTGTGTTACTACATATAGTTGCTAGTGGGCAGGGGCGGACCTACGTTGGGCCCAGTGGGGGCTTCAGCCCCCACTTAGTTTTTTTTTTTTTAAAAAAAAATTGATAGAAAGGCTAATTTGAAAATTCAATAAGATTAATGGGCTTTGTGTAAATATGCCCAAATTTGGGGGGCAAATTGAAAATTCCCCATTTTTTTATAAATTAAATTCCCCCCGCAAGCTGGCCAACATTTCTTCACTTTCAGTCTTCCTTCCCCATTTCAGATTTTCAATCTAAAGATTCTCGATGGCAATCCACTGCGGCACTGCCCACTGCATGTGGCCATGCCTACCACCAGCACACGCAAGCCGCACGAAGCCCAGACTAGAAGCAGACCTTGCTTGTTCATTCTGTCAGACCGGAAGTAGATTTTCAGCCTTGCTCGTTTCATTCGGTGTTGCCGTTGCACCACGCTACCGCCAATCTTCTTCAGTTTCTTCGGTCTCCCTCTAGCGACGTTCACAGCGACGCGAGCTCTTTTACAGTAAGTAGCTGTAACTCTGAGTCGTTAGCCCTCATTGGTTTAAAATCCTACATCCGCCATTGCTAGTGGGGGTTAAGGGTAAAAGCCTAAGTAGCCATGCTTTGCCTTTATGACTTAAATAATAATAAATGGAAACTAATTAACTAACAGTGACCGCCTATCATGTGAAATAGAGATTCTTATTTTTTTGAGTTAGTGGCGAATAGAGATAGAAGTTGTCTCAGCATTGACGAATGACATTGATTGTCCCTTTAGCGAATGGAGAGATAAGCCTCATTTTTTGCACCATTCTTCATCTCTTTATACACCTTTTGCCTAATCGTCACCCAAAATAAATGTGAGCATTATCATCTTATTGCATTTCTTTATTGGCAACACAAATGAAAATGGTAAGCCAAGTTTGACATTCGACCTAGATGCCTCAAATTAACAAGGATAGGCA
Organism: Saraca asoca; assembly: GCA_026873985.1. Lineage (NCBI taxonomy): Eukaryota > Viridiplantae > Streptophyta > Magnoliopsida > Fabales > Fabaceae > Saraca > Saraca asoca. The sequence continues at coordinate 1,896 of JANHAO010014081.1, read as the reverse complement.
TGTTGGCCATTTTGGGCATTAGTCCTATCATCATTAATGTCCTGATCTATAGTTTATAAAATATTGAAGAATGACAATTGAGAATAAAATACTTATCTTGTAAATAGTCGGCAAATGGAAATACTCTACAACTATAGGTGTTTCATGGGTTTTAGACAAAGAAAGATGTGATCTTCTTGGTTGTGTAAACCAATGATGGGATTGCTTAAATTTGGGAGAAAAATGGGTTATTAACAAGAAAGGGGAGAGTTTCTTGGAAAGAAGTGAGAGTTGTGGTATAAATAAGGTGACTTTTGGATAGTGTTGGTAGGTTCTTAAGTTTAAACTCCTTAATCAATAATGAAAGAGTCACGTGATGTCAATGATAAATTACTTTCCATAAAGGGTTTTGCTAAGGACACGCGAGATAAAAATAAGTTAGGGGATGGCGAACGGAGGTCCGTTATGGATTCTTCGATGTTTTAGTGGGAAAGGAGTTTTGTATAATAGATTTTGTATAGTAAGCTAAAATGAGTGAATAGATGATAAAAGAGGATTAGGGATTTTTTTTTTTAGTAGCTATCACAAAACTAAACTGTGTTTTAAATTTATTAGGAAAAGATTTCTTGAACTTGTGTTTGCCAAAAAAAAGAAAAAAAGAAAAGAAGCCATTTGCATAATTAAATACAAACTTTCTCACTAAACACTAGCAAAATTTTAATTAATGAGAAAGTATCTTTCCAACATTAAAATAATAAGATTTTTTTTCCTTAACATTAAAGTTGAGAAGAATATAATACTAATTAATTATATAATTAAATTGCACCAAAAAATATATAATTATATTTCGGAAAACATTCATAAATATTTGAAGGGTAAAGGATTAAATTTCGATTACACATGGTATCATAAAAATTAGGTTGCACTCTAAAGTTTTTTTTTTTTTTTGGTTTTTCACATTTTCTTTTTTTATAACTTTTTATTAAAAACTTGTAACTTCTATATAAAATTTGAAAAAAAATTTAATACAATTTTAACTAACAAAGTTACAATTTTTTTATATATTTATTGCATATAAAATTTGTATAGATTTATTATTTCTTATAAAAATTATGAAATTATATATTAAAGTTATACCTTTTACGTTAAAATTTTTATGAAAGCTCGTAAATCTTGCGTACCGAAACGTTCCTTTATAAAATTTAATTAGACAATTTTATATGACTCTTGGTCAAAATTATAATGAATTTCTTGAAAAATTAGTTTTGTTTGCTCATGTTTGGAAAGAAAATTGTATGTATACATATTGTGAATTTTATAAATCTTTAAAAGTTATAAATTTTTCATTAAAAAAATAGAGATGCCTCGGGTCTCACATCCTACTCGTAAGCAGCAGGCATCCTCAGTCATCCATGCCCGCCATTGCCATGCTCTTCATGCCTCTTCGTCCTCATATCTATGCTAATCCATGTTCTACATCAGTATCCAATTCATCCCCATATTTTCACTTCAACATTTCATCCTCCTTTTTCTCAAACCCTCCCAAATTCCCAGTTTGAAATCACCCGCTCAATTCAATTCCAGTTTCCTCCAAAACCAAGCCGAATTTTCAAGCTTCATTAGAACCCAATTCCCATTCTGATGCCGCCATTAAAATGCCTACAACTCCTTGGATGAAGGGTCCTCTTCTCCTTGTACCCGATGAAGGCAAAACCCCAAAACCAGAAAGAACTTCAATAAGGCTGAGAATGAAAATTCTGATGAGGCATTGACTAAGAAAGAGAGTGGGGTCAGAGGGAAGAAGGCTATGAAAGAAATTGTTCAAAGCATCAAGAAACTTCAAAAGAGTCAAAATTCGAATGAAACCCAGATGGAATTTGCTGAAACTGAATTAGGGGTTGGTTTAGAACGACTAAG
>JANHAO010014080.1:0-15537 GCA_026873985.1 Saraca asoca | reverse complement strand
ATTAAATAATAAGATATTTAAATATGTATAATTATTATTTATTAAATAAAACAATATTTTATTATAAAAATTGATAAATGATAACCAATTTATATATCATATGTTAAATTTATTTATATAATACATATTTATTTAATTTAGATCGGGTTAATTTGATTGTATTTATGTTAGTCCAAATCTAGTTTGCATATTAACCAGTCTTAAAAAATAAATTCAAATATTATTCAAATTTATTTTTTAATCTTGAATCCTAGTTTTTCTACATCGATGGGTTGGTTGATCTGTTCAAACCTACATATATATATCATTCATGAAACTCAAATTTAGTTTATCGAATCAAAATTTGAATAGAATTATAAGTTACTCACAAATTACAAATTAGTTTGACTCATTGTCAACTCTAAAGTTTAAAGTTTATTATAGTATATCACAGAAAACAAAAAGATATAATATTACAATTCCAATGGTTCATCAAGGCAGTTGATTTACCGCCGCAAAGCTTTAGGTTGTTGAATTCAACTCTACTGAAAACGAAGGCTTTAAACTTCATTATTCAATAAGTTCAACTAAAATTAGTCTTATTCTTAGAATTGGCGAATTTTGCAGGTAGAATGTTCAATTTTCATTAAATTTGAATTTCACTTTACTCTAAAGAATCGATATAAGTAATAACTTCATTATTGAGAATGGATTCCAACCCTCTTTTTTTTTATCATTTTTTTTTATATTTGAAGAGATAAATATAAAATTTTTTGTGAGTGTTATTGTACATAAAAAAATATTCTAGATCCCACTATATATATATATATATATATATAAAGATTGTTTGCTAATCCCTGAAAACTAGTTAAGTAGGTATACGATTTTTAAATTTTATATGTTTGTTAATTACTTAATATTTAAAAAACTAATTTTTATCTAAAAAGAATTTTAATAAAAACAGGTTTTTAAACATCCATGCTTTGATATTACTTTTCTTTAAGGGAAAAATTTTTCTCACATGCCTTGTTCCTTCTGTGATAAAGAACTCTATCTCTCTCTCTCTCTCTATGTAAATTTTTCCAATCCTAAAATCCTTCTTACTTTTATTTCATCTCTACAAAAAAAAGCTTGTTTCTACTAGTAAAAAATTTACATAACTTCTTATTTCATATGATTATTTAGTTTTTTTATCTTTGCTTAAACTTTTATGTCAAATTTATACTCTTATTTAGTATTCATTCCTATAAGAATGTTGTTTTTGTTCGAGTAAAAAATAATTGAAAGTGTATATTATTTTCTTTTGATTGTTGAAAAAATCCAAATGTAATCTTTCTTTTTGCACTTTAAAGTCACCTTTTTATATTGATTTATATTTATAAAATTGAAAAGGTTTTAATCAATAATACGATACAAGGAAAAAAAATTTATAGATATAAAATTTTATGAAGATGAAGACAATTATCAAATCAAATTAGAAAAAGGGAAGTTAAATCTTATTTGAGATGATAAATTGCACATTGAATGTAAGCAATTTAAAATATTTTATTGCACTTTTTAAATGCATTTATTATTCAAATAATATATTTTAATTAATATTTTATACAATCATGTGTTATGATTGTAGCTTTCGTTATCACATTTTTATATGATTCAAAATTATGAGAAATATTTACCAAACAAAATTTATAAACTAACTAGTTTGCAACTAATTTTATATCAAATTAATATTGATTTTAAATTAGTTCAAAATTATCTTATTTAATAAAACTAATTTTATATTGAACTATTTAAAACTAATTCTTGAAGTTAACAAACATTCCCAAAAATTTTATATCTATGTGACTAAACAAGGAAAAAAAAAATCTCAATTTGACCAAGAGCAACATGTTAAGATACAACTAGGAAATACAGATTTACGACCCCACTTGAAGGATTTGGTATGCTAATTGGAAAAAAAAAATCGAAAGAGGAAACTTTGCATTTTTAAGTTTTATGTATCTTCTATAAAATAGAATGGCAAACTCTCATTTATGTAAGAAGCTTTAACGTCATACTATTGAAAAAAAACTGAACAAACCAGTCAAAACAAAAATTACAAACTCGAAGCCTAGAATACAATAATCCTCTTAACCATTCCATCCTTGTATATATAAACTGGGCTAATTACACATAGAAAAATAATTTAATATGGCGCCTATGCTCGGTATAGTCCCTTGTATATCAAAAACTAAATCCAGGAAGGCGACCCATAAATCCTCCTCCTCAAATGGGTATGAAGTATGAACAGCCTCCAGGAAGAGCTCACACAGTCACACCAAAGTGTACCACAGCCCCTCTAGTTGGCCTAACATATATATATACATACTTGTAAAAATCCATGAGATGAATGTCATGTGTTTGGTTAATGTGTCATGATTAAATTGACTTTCACCAGCAGAGCTGTTCGCAAATCCCTCACCACTTACCAGCACGTTTTGACTGCAGTGCTGCTCCAACAATGTTTCCCCGAGTAACAAGTCCAACCTTTTTCAAGAATGAGAAACAGAGATCAGTAGATGACAATCGTTGCTGTAAGAAAACCCAAAAATGAAAATTTGTTATAATCTTACCAGCTTGCCATCATTATCTACTACAGGTAGTCGACGATATTTTGTTTCAAGTAACACCCTGATACAAGAAGTAATCATGTCAGGCATCCAGGATTCAAACTTCGCAACTCCGAGTGCTATATATGACGGCTGTCAGTGTGTTTCAGCAAAATCTTAATTTAGTTTAGATTCCATAATCAAATGTGGCTTTTATTTTATAAAAAATATTACCAGTGATGTTATCATCATCCTATAAATGGGAAGGAAATATCGAGTTACAATTACTTAGGTAACAGAAAAAAAAAAAAAATCAGTGAAATTGATGGCTTTGAATCTGTATGCAGAATAATTACCTGGCAGCATCTTCCAGATTAGTCCATTCATGCACAACCAGTGGAGTAGGTGTCATCAAGTCACCAACAATTTTGCCATTAGTCTTACTGAGCAGCTTTTGTATCTCATTGAATGTCTGCCATACAACCAAATAAATTAGAAACTGCAGACTGACAGCTGATTAATGGTACTTTATACATATAGATTTGTTTGAAGCCAAGCAAATATAAGGAGAGAAATACAGGATTGTTCCGAAGATCCAGATAAAAATTAGGAAGCAAACATCAACGTGGTTATGTTGCCACAAAACTTGATATGATGTTACCTTTGATTGAACAAAACATGTTATCAACTTATAATAACACCTGACAGTATATCTGGGTTAAAATTGAAGAACTAAATCCTGCTAACATTGAGAAGTTAAATTCACTGTTTCAATTATGTTAGCGCAACAAAGGAGACGAGGCTCAGTTTCACTAGTTTATATTGGGCAATCAAGCATTTCAAGATGAATTATTACATTTTCAGAACAATATATCCAGCAGATACAAGTTGATGCATTCAATTGGTCTTGAATTACTACATATTAGCCAACCAAACAGTCAATTTCATCCAATGAAAAGTGAATTGCAAAGATGTTTGGGGGCAGAAATTTTTTTGTGTATTATCTAGTGTGTAAAAAATTTGTCCAAATGCAACTTGAAGAATATCATGGTAGTGGAATGAGCATAGACCCCACACCAAATTTACCACCAGATTACTTGGGTAAAACAATTTTGATAAAGATAGTCTTACAAAGCTAAAATTACAGCAATGTTTTTATATATAAATAGAAAATTCCAAAAACTAGTAAAGTAAATGCTTAAATAATATCACAAGAAGCAATACATAAAACAGTTTACATACCTTCCAAGAACTATCAACGTCAGGGAACAAGTTTATGTCGCTTTGACTTCCACCTAAAGCCATAAAAACATCTGTAACTTGACAATATAAAAGAAGAAACTACAAACAAACATGACATATGGAATTGTGGACAACTAGAGTCACAAATTTCTCATACCAATCTCAGAATGGCTAAGTTCTAGATTTGCATAAACAAATATAACACCACCACTAGAACCCTACTGGCTTAAACAAATATAACACCACCACTAGACCCCTACTAGCTTAAACAAGTTGCTCTCTCTCTCTCTCTCTCTCTCTCTCTCATACACATGTTGTGCTTGGCGACTTTTTAACCATCATAAAGATCATGTCAATGATTTCTCTAAATTCTAATTGGCAACTTAGTTTTGATAATGTAGTATCAGAACAAAAATACAACAACCACGTCTTATCCCATCAAACCAACACATCAGAAAATTTTCTATTATAACCAAGCCTTCTCCAATATTTTAACAATAACAGCACAAAATTTCTAAATTTAACTTTAAATTCCAATATCCAGAATACCAGCATTCCCTGATATTCAAATTACTTTGGAAATGGATGTACACACAGAAATTATTGCAGCTGTAATACTGGACGAAGTTCCAATTTTGTGTTCATAGTCCCTGAGTTTCACATTACCTGATATTGAATCAATTGCTAGCAAGTCATAATCTGAAATAACACCAACCTGCAGGGAAACAACAGTCTCAAATCAGGCATTAAAACAATACTTCCCCACTATTATACCTAAGCCAGAGTATCTCAGACCATAACTTAGTCAAATTATCCAGTCTTACCGATGGAAGCTTATGGCCTTGCGCCACTTTTGAAGAAAAAATTGATCATTTTTATAATAATAAATACCAAAATACCAGCATATTAAGTTTTTAATAGCATTGCCACTGTAAAAATAATAAAGCAATCCAAAATATACACAGTACAAACATGGACAAGAGAAGAATAATACCAACAGCAATCGTAAGGCACTGAATAACAATGAAAGGATGTCATATGAAAAGCCTTCCTGTTCTATTCTTAATTTCTTATCTATTTCCTATTGATAGTTAAACAATTCATTTTATTTATTTATTTATTGTGAAGAAACAATTGATATTATAAACTTAAAATACTATTAAATATTATGTAATGCTAAAGTCGCATTATTAATAATCTCGTTTCACTGAAATAATTTTTTCCTAACCCCAAGCAAAAGGAGAGGAGATCACCAAACTCTTGTTAACCCCAAATCAAGGACTTCAGAGAAATGGCAGTTGCTATTTTTGAAGAAGTAAAGAACATTCAGTTTGCTGCGTAATCAAGAAATCAACTACACAAATGTTCGAACACAAGAAAAACTTAAAAAAATCTTCAAATTGTTAGCTTCATAGTGAAAGGAAAATAACAACTACCAAATTCCAGTCATCATCAATTACAGGAAGACCACTGATTCTGTTATTCACAAGAGCCTCCAAAGCTGCAAAAGAAAAAAAAAAAAAAGACATATCAAATGAAAAACGAATCACAAAATACAGCAGCAACAAAAACACAAAAAGATCCATCATTACGCAGTGATACCTTCATCAACCGTGGTCGTGGTTTTAACAACATGTAAATATTCCTTCTTTGTCATAACATCACCAACAGTATAGGTTCCATTCTTCCGCTGTAACCCAACACAAAAAAGGGGGAAAAGAAACATCATAAGTAAACATAGACCTTTGATCCCTACACATAATGACTTCACAGCAGCAAAATTTTTCAGCTGAAACCGAGTCAAGGCTAAAACAAGATCAGAGACTTACAGGAACGAAATTGACACTTGGGCCAGATGAAGCAAGAGCAACAGGGGATCTAGACCCATTGAAACCGCCGGAGAATGAGTTCCGGCTGCTTTTCGGGGCGTAAATAGCCAGAGGAGAATGCCCAGCTTGGCATTGATGGCTAGGAAGAAAAACTGAGCTAGACCCAACAAACCGAGAACAAGCAAGAGTGTTGGTCAGATTGATCGAACCCATTGGTGCTTCGTAACCCGATTGGTGGGTACTTTAATATTTCAAAAAATGTTTCCCTTTTTGACAATTTGTTTGCAGATTGTAGAGCGCGAGCAGAGATTGAATGAATCAATGTTTGGTAAAGGTCTGTGTTTATAGACATCGGAGACGTACACGTACTTTACATTTAGCTGTGTATTTACCTGATTCCGTTGAACGTGGAACAGCAAAAGTTAACACTTGACGGAGAGCGGCTGGTGTCGCGGAGTCGGTCTTGGACATTTGTAAGTCGGTGCTCTTTTCTAGAATTTTTCCTTTTTTCTTTTCTTGCGAGTACATGTGGCCATTATTTATTTGTGGTCTTGAAATTTTTAGAACGTACATAGTATTTTTTTCAATAATTAAATTTACGGAAAAATATTTTGTAAGACTTGGTATAACTTTATTTAAAGAATTATAAGGGAGATTATTTATGAAAATCAAGCTTTTGACATTTAGCATACATTTGATCTTGTTAAAGTTAATCCAGATATTATAAAATTATCTTATTATTTTTTATAGTTATTATTTCTATAAGTTTCTATTTTAATAATTGATACTTTATTATACATAAAATATTATCTCTTATTATTAAAAGATATATCATTTTTATTATTTATAAGCTAGTATGAATTGAGATAAAAAAAAAAATTGCCATATTTTATCCAATGAGTCTATTTGGTGTAAGTAGATAATAAACTAGCTAATAATTGATAAGGTAACTTTTAATTGTTAGTTGAAAATTGATGAACTAATTGATTGTATTAAAAATGTTTGATAAAATTAGTTGTTGAACTATCTTATAAATATAAAATGACATAAAAAATATATTAATATAATTAGATGATATTTATTTTGATATTAAAGTATAATGATACAATCAACATATTCAAAATAAGAATAAAATTACCTAAAATTTAATTAAATTATATTTTATGACATCATATATTTATTTATTTACTACTTACTTATTTTTATTTATTTATGTTGAATTAATAAACATATGCCAAATATACAATGATATGTGAATTATTTTTTATCCTTTTTGACTTTGTGAACAAAATAAGTAGCAAATATAGTATGATATTAAAAAAAATAAGTATTAAAAATGAATATTTATAATTAGGATATATATTGTTAATTATTTAAAAAGAGATGGTTAATTAGAAAAAAAATAAAAAATTCTATTTTAATAAGTTAAATAATTTCTTAAAAGTGAGTTTTTCTTTTAAAAAAAAGTTAATATATCAAATATCTGAAAGAGAACTATTTAATTAAATCAATAAATTAAAAGCTAATTTTTTTTTATGCCCCATATTCTCTCATTCCAATTTGTATCTGATGAATATATCATCTTTGCTCAACGTATCAAATGAATGTAATTAGGCATTTTGTAGTATCTGCTAAAGGAAACTTACTTTAGTAGCAAAGACTGAATAAACTTAAATTGTATTGTTGACTATTTGTTCATTTTCAGGTGACAAATTCAAATTTTCTTTTCATGGCCCAACGTGGGAGCACAAGTCAATTTCTTCTTGCTTCACTCGATCCAAAGTATAATTTATACTATACATTTAACTTTTTTAAGTTAACTTCTTTTTCTTTCTTAAAAAAATGTATTATTCTTATACTTCTAATTCGTTTGGTATAAGTAGTTGATAAGTTAATTAATAATTAATAAGTTAGTTATTAATTATTTTACTAGTTGTTAATTATTAGCTGAAAGCTGATAAATTAGTTGATTATATTAAAAATATTTAGTAAAATTAACTATTGAATTAACTTATAAATATAAAATAACATAAAATGATGTTAATATCAATAAATAATATATAGAGTAAATTTTATATTTATTTTGAAAGTAAATTATATTAACTCCCTCAATATGTTTAAAATAAGAATAAAATTATTCAATATTTGATTAATTATATTTATTACATTATATATTTATTTATTTAATTAATTATTCTTATTTATTTATATTGAATTAATGGATATAAGTTAAATATGCAATAATATGTGAGATTTTTTTATCCTCTTTAACCTTTTGAAAAAGAAAACATTGAAAATACTATTGTTGTAGGTGTTATCAAAATGCATGGGCCTAGGCAGGATAGCGCCCGAACGAGCACACGTAACCAAAATGGGAATCGGAGGAAAATCCAGTTCCGACCGGAAGAACGTCACGATCGCTGACCTGAAGAAGCCGCTATGATGCGAAGAAACGAAGAGTTATCACCATACCAGCCGAAGTCAAGGAACGACTCCACGAAAGCAAGGGTAGTGTCCTCGAGACCACGACCCACTGCTTCCAGCAGACGATCTCAAGTCCAGTTAGCCACCTGACACACGACAAGAAAGTTGACAGCTTAGGTCTCAAACAATACACATCAGTTCCCCGGTAAAATCGACAGTGATTTGCCCAACATTAATTATCCGACGGCCAGCATTAAATGCTACAGACGGCGAAAGTGATCATTTTACCGATTAGATAAAATTACATTTGTAACCTCCTTCCTCATTATAAATAAAGGAGGCATGGTAAGAGAAGAGGGGATTGTAATCTGAAAATCGATAATACAAAGAGAAAGTGGACGTAGGGGCCAAAAAATAGCTTTCGCCGAACCACGTAAAACTCCCGGTGTTTCCCTTTCTCTTCGGTTATCCCTCTAAAAGCTCTTATTGTTCTTCTGTAACTTTTCTCTAACACGCAGTCAGGGGTGTGATACCACGTAACATAGTTGACCGAATTTTGGTGTCAACAACTATAATATTAAAAAAAATAAGTATAAAAAATGATGGTTTTCAATTAATTAGAACAAGGGCTATTAGTAAGCAAAAGAAGAGGGATAAATTAAGAAAAAATAATTAAAATTTTTATTTTAATAAATTATATATTATTTGGAGTATTTTCTTTTTTAAAAAATTAATACATTAAATATATCTAAAATATAAAAAAAAGCTATTTGATTAAGTTAAATTAATTTTTTTGATACGTAAAATGCACGCTTTGCTTCATTTGCATCACACACAATATTGGTGTAATAAGTAAAATTAAGTGATGAGATACAAATGAAACTAACACGACTTTTTAATTTTCTTTTCATTAGGAAAAATATTTGGAAGAATTATTGTAATTATCCATGTATGAGTTTTATAGGGTCACTAAACACTTGAGAGAAGTGTGATCTAATTTTTTATGTGAAGAAAATGTCTTGAAGAGAGAATGTTTTCTTTTAATCAATTTTCAACCAACCAAAAAAAGACAAAAACTTTGCATTTTCCTTGTAGTTGTAGGAAGGAGAAGATCAGGAAAAAGACGACGCTCTTACCTAACCATATGAAGAGGGAAAAGAAAAAAAAAAACCAAATTCTGGATTTGACTTGTCCTATTGAGAAAATGAATCTCCATTTGGAAAATTTGAACGTGGACAATGTGCTTTGTGTTGAATTGATGCAACAGTCATTATCATCAATTCATCCCACTCAATTTGATTCAGTCATGCTTTTGGAACTTTTTTTTATTTTTTTTCATGATCAGTAATTGTGACGTAAAAATCTTCTAACAACTTGTGATTTGATTTTTTTTTTTTTTATTAGTAAAACTTTCGTGTATTATGATAAGATAAATAATCTTTAAAATAGTGAAATTATTTTAATGAAAAAATATTTTTAATTTTATTATAATACTGAGACCTTCATATCATTATTTCTTACATTTTAATAAATAAAATATTTTAATATCATAATTAAATCAATATTAAAATTAAAAAATAAAATTTTAATTTATCAAAATATTAAAATTCAGAATGAAACTATACATGACAAAACATTATATCAGATTGTTTGATTAGGTTGGATTAAGGCTTTATTTCGCAATCAATCTATTAATATGATCAATTTAAGGCTTAAATTATCGTGCCTTATCTGACCAAGATGCTGCACTAAGTGCCAGAATCTGTATAGCCAATTGGCAGATGTTGTTTCTTTCAGAAATCTACCATAGCAAGTGCAAGAAAGTGGCAAACTTCTAATTACGTTTTTTTGGGTCCCTTTCACAACCTGCACACCAATTTCATGAGCTATCAGAATATAAGTCTCTAAACCTAACATTTTTCGATGGCTAATTCTGTCACCGAACATACAGCTAGCAAAATTGAATGAAACAGTGAGGTTTGTTTAATTTCATATCACATGCACAATCTGACGTTTCAGTTCTCATGGAGCATCAAAGAGAATGAATTTGAATAAGTAAAGCCAATAACGACGTCTGATTTTAGGATTGCGAGAAACGAGCACTTTCAATTTTCTACCGTGGATCCAAATAACAAAATTATAATGATGTTGTTTGTGTAGAAGAAGGTAACCAACATTAAGATGAGATAAATTAGATGTTTTTAAAATTTTTATAATTTTTAAAATTTCTATTGAAAAATATTTGGGGAGTCACAACGATAATTTCAATTTCAACAATTCAAGATAGTTTAACCAAGATGTTTGACAAATCAAAATATTTGAACAAAACAACTCATTCAACTATACATGACAAAGCATTAAAAAGTACATGAATAGAAGGATATCACTTTTTCATGTTGTCATTCAAAGTATTTGGCTTGTTAGAAAAGTAAAGCTACTTTTGGCTAATTTCTATGTCAAAGTTCATGTGTTTTAAAATTATATTATTTAGGTTCATTATATATACATATACTTTGAATATGAAAGTACATATATTTAGATATGAGTGATTTATATATGATAAGATTCATATAGTTAGAGTCATCAAAGAGCCACTATTAGGTTACTATATATACCCTATTGTATTCAAAGTATAGACATATTATTTTGTGAATATTTTTCGTATTATAAGGGAGAAATTGTAATTCATTTGGCTGTAGTAAAATTTCTTATTCAGTTTGCTAATTTTTTACTTCAGTCGTGGTCTATATTTCATATCGTTACTTTCTAATGATGGTATCAAAGCTCCAAGTTTATTGCCAGCTTTTTGTGCTACTATCCGATCTTATTAGTGGAAAAGAAGCTTTTTCATCAATGGCGACGAAGTACGAACTGGAAAAATTCAATGGGAATAATTTCTCATTGTGGAAAATGAGAATGAAAGTAGTTCTAAGAAAAGAACGAAAAAGGCAAAGGCAAAGAGTCCGAGTTATCAAAAGCTCAAGGTTGTGTAACAAATATCTCAAATGATAGTGAAATTTTATATAGTGAGGCAACAATAGTCGCCGATGGCAGAAGAAGTTTTGCTAATGTTTGGCTTATTGATCTGCGTTCATGGGAGATGATTATACCTTGGAGATTGCTGGTGTTGGTACCATCAAACTAAAAATGTATGATGGTACGATTCGCACAATTCAGGAGGCAAGACATGTGAAGGGCTTGAAGAAAAATCTATTATCCTTGTGACAATTAGATAATATTGGATGCAAAACTCATATTCAATATGGGATCATGAAGATAGTCAAAGGCGCACTTGTGGGGATGAAAGCAGAAAAGATAGCTACAAATTTGTACATGCTTAGAGGAGAAACACAACAACAAGGAGAAGTATCTATTGCATCAGCAAGTTCGATAGAAAAATCAACAATGAAGTGGCATCGAAAACTTGGCCACATGTCAGAACGAGGTTTGAAGATTCTCACTGAACAAAAGCTTCTTCCAGGGCTTAAAAAATTTCAATACCCTTTTGTGAGTATTGTGTTACTAGTAAGCAGCACAGATTGAAGTTCATCAATGCACATGTTAGAAGCAAAGATAAACTAGAACTAATTCACTTTGATGTTTGACAAGCACCAATTCTGTCCCTAGAAGGAGCAAGATACTTTGTATCTTTTATTGATGATTACTCCAAGAGATGTTGGGTGTATCCAATAAAGAGGAAGGCAGATGTATTTCCAATTTTCAAAATATTCAAAGCATGAGTAGAGCTTGAATTTGAGAAAAAGATCAAATGTTTAAAAATAGATAATGGAGGAGAATATACTGGTGAAGAATTTGATAACTTTTGGCAGCAAAAAGGTATCAAATATAGAAAAGATGGAAGATCTTTTCAACAAAAGTGTCTTTAAGTGGGAGAATGTTACCATTCAAAGTATTTGGCTTGTTGAAAAAGTAAAGTCACTTTTGGCTAATTTCTATGTCAAAGTTCATGTGTTTTAGGATTATATTATTTAGGTTTATTGTATGTGCATTTACTTTGAATATTAAAGTACATGTATCTAGACATGAGTGATTCATGTATGATAAGGTTCATATAGCTATAGTCATCAAAGAGCCACTCTTAGGTTACTATATATACTGTTAGCCTAGGTTGCCCTAGCTACATATTTCTTAGTTTTGATGTTGAAAAATAATTTTAATCTAAATCATTTACATTACCATTTGACAATATATTTTACTGTTTATTTTATTTTATTTGCAAGTTCAAAGTATATATGTGACTCAAAAGATCAACATTAGAATTAGGAGTTATTTTTTTTATAGAATCTTTTGTAAGTGAATTCAAATGAAATTTGATTCAAATAAATATTTTCATAATGAGCTAGATACAAACCATTTGAAGAAAAATTAAAATCAAATATTTTTTTTAAAAAAGCTTTTAAATAATTTTTTACAAGTACAGATTTTTATAAATACTGTTTTACACATTCTGAATTGATTCACTAATCTATTCATGTTCAAAATCTATATGAATTGGTTCATCAATCGATTCATGAAGAAAAATTTTTAACCAAAGGTTAGGATTTCACTCTAAATCGATTCAAAAATCGATTTATAAACTGAAAGTTAGTTATTCTGTTACAGTCGGTTACAATAGTTATAAAACCCCAACCACCTTTAATTTTTTAATAGATTTTCATATCTTTTTATCTTCTTCAAGTTTGAAAAATATAGAGAAAAAGAGTTAAATCAGATTTCTGTCTACCTCATAAGATTTCCAATTCAAATCAAGAGATTTTGCATTAAACTTCTTTTGAATTCACATTAGCTATTTGAAATTTCATTTCAAACTTTCTGGTATTGTATTTCTTTCTTTACCTTTATCTTTTCTTATATTGTATTTTTTTAAGGGTTTCTAGGTTGATAGAAATCTTGTATAGGTTAGCAAGAGCCTATAGAAATTCTTGTTTGTTTTTAGGTTTAGAAGAGCCAAGTTAAAATCTTCTAGGTTAGCAAGATCCCTTTTGTAATTCTTATATTTTAAACTAGCATTTCAGGAGCCTATTTTTAATTCTGACATTTTGAAAATAAAAAAGGTAATCTAGTGGAAGATTATCCAGTGGAGTAGACTTGAATTGCAGTTTCAATTCAAGTTGAACCACTTTAAAAATCTTGTGCATTGAATCTTTATTTTTACTGCTTTTGAATTTACATTCTTGCTATATAATTGTTAATTTTATAATCTGTACATTAATTGATTAATTCTTTACAATTCTTCTTAATACGAAGTTATTCTTTACAATCTTCTCAAATTTAAAAAGTTTACTATTATCAAAAGAGTATACAAATTCCCTTAAAGGAATAAGGGCAAGATCCAAGATCTGTAATATATTTTTAATTTGGGACCTAACAGTTAGTATCAAAACTTTGGCTCTTAATACTCATTTTCTTTGACAAGAATATGGATTCTAATTTGACTATGTTCTTAGACTATACATCCCTGAACAGTCCACCAACGTTTGATTATGAAAATTTTGCCTTTTGGAAGTATAAAATCGAAATTTTCATTAAGGCTTTAGATGTTGATATGTTAGAAATTCTTGAGACAGGTTATAAATCTCCTAAAATTTCTGTTAATGGAAGTTTACAGCCTAAGTCTAGAATGTTATGGTTTGATGAAGAAAGAAGGAAACACCTTTCTTGCCTCCAAGGTAAAGTGGATTATTATTAATTCACTATCTACTAATGAATTTCAAAGAATTTCTAAGTGTAGTAGAGCAAAAGTGATCTTAGACACTCTGGAGATCATCTACAGTGGCAGTACTCAAGCTAATTGCAAAAAGAAAGTAACACTGTCTTATGGTAAAATATAATGAAAGTTTACAGGTTTTGTAGTATCCTTCATTTTTCTGTGGTTCCTATGTTAGTGATATTAATCGTGATTTTAGTAATCAAATAGAAGATATAAATGATGATGATTCTGATGACTTATATGAAAAGATTTATGAAGCCTTAACTAAAGCCAATAAGGAGATAAAGAAATTAAAGAGTCAGAATAAGAATTTGGTTAAGAAAATTAAGCAAATTGAAAAAGAAAATGCTGACTTGAATATTTTAGTTGAAAAATTGGTAAGTGAAACCAAAGCATGTGAACATTGTGAGTTCAATAAGCTAGAAATAGAAAAATTGAATAAGGCTCTACAAGGTTTTGTTGAAAGCAATGAGAAATTGAATAACATGCTGAAAAATTTGAAAAGTTTTCAAAATAAAGTTGGACTAGGATATAGACAACAGTAGTATAAAAAATCTAAAAGATAGAATCCTGCTTATATTACCTGTTATTACAGTAATCATAAAGGCCATCATATTAGAGATTGTCCATTTAAGAATGGAACATATTTGTTAAAACCAAATGAGAAACTTGTGTGGTTACCAAAATCATCTTCTGTTAGGAAAGTTTTTGTTGTGTTTACTAAAAAGTTTGGACCTAAAACCTACTGGATACTAGCTAAGCAAACTTAATTCTAATTTTACAGGTTTGTGTGAGAGAAAAGAAAGTAAATTATGATGCAGGACAGAAGTTACACTCACCACAAGACAAACATTAATCTTTAGTAAATTTTCTTATTTTTCATATCTGATTTGTATATTGCAATTACTAACTTAAGCATCGGAGATGTTGCTGAGTTTGTTTTGCAGGTACATGGAGAGAATTTGAGATTTCAAGTGATTTAAGATGCCAATTGGGTATTTGAATAATAAGGAAAACCCTTAGGAAGACAAAAACTTAGAAAAACTGAACTTAGGATCTCAGGAATCAATTCAGTAATCGATTCGCATTCATCCAGGTTTTTCATGAGTTTTTGAATCAATTCTATAATCAATTCACTTCTCAAATAATACACACTGAGAATTGATTTTTCAAATGATTCACTAGATTTCATAAATTTTCAGGAAGGCTCAAATTTCTAAAATTTTTCTAAAAACTATTGGATGAATTAATTCTCTAATCAATTTGTTGAACATCCATTCATCTATGAGCCAATTCTATAATCGATTCCCCTGTGAATTTTAATGAATAAATTTAAACCTAAATCAATTCATTATTAAATTTGTGTTTATCTATTATTTGTATTCCAAATACCCATTTTCCTTTTTGTTATTGTTATTATGTTTTTTAGACTATGTTTTAAGTTGTGATGTAATTTGACTTTATTTGATATTTTCATGGATATCATATTATGGATATTGCATTTAATTCAGATTTTATTCTAATATTTGAATTCTATTTTGATATTTTGATTCAGGTTGATATATGATTTTTTTTAATTATGAAAGTTGATATATATGTTAGTTTGAATGGGTGCCCTAAGCCAATTTGATTGAGCCCTATTACATCCAAGACTATGCGCTCTGTGGATTTGGATATTAAAGGTTGAATGTTCATCTTATATTGCATTCATCGTGCATTGCATACGTAAGATGAAGTCCATGGT
>JANHAO010014079.1:0-15524 GCA_026873985.1 Saraca asoca | reverse complement strand
CAAACTAGTGGATCCTTGGGTGTTTTGCTCAACCAAAGGGGAGAAAATTTTTTGAAGTTTCGGACCCTTTGCTGCCCCCTTGGCCAAACAACTCCCTTCAAAAAGTAGTATAAATTCAACTATGAAATCAAGTAATACCCTCAAGACAAAAGATAGAAAATGTTTAAAGTTTAACTTATTTCCATAATGGTCCTGCTCAATGTTTACACATAAACACTCACATGCTTATCAAAAGTCCTTACTCTAGTGACACTTCATTCTATCACATATAATAGCAAACCAAGTAACAACCTTTTAAAATACATTGTCCATTTGCATTTTAAGTTGTGAACATTTTAAGATTACAAAGAATTTTTCAAATTCTACAAATGTAGTTTATGGATGAATAGTCTATACTATCAAGTACCTATAAAATAAATTGATTTAAAGCTAATTAAATACAAGTTTTAAGCCCATATTCTTAATATATTTCTCAAACACTTTTTTGACTCAATGGTTTAATCAATAGGTTAGCCAAATTATCAACAGAGGCGACCCTGTTGATCACAATATCTCATTTTTTAACAATTTCTCTTACCAAATGGTATTTCTTTTCAATGTGTTTTGTCTTTTGGTGTTCTCTAGTCTTCTTAGCTTGAGCAACGACACCATATTGTCACAAAACAAAGGAATATGAAATCCAATTGTGTCTACAACACTAAGCTCATGGGCAAATTTTTTTAATACATGATGCCTCCTTTGCGGCTATACAAGTCACAACATGCTTTGCTTCTGTTATAGAATCTGCAATTATAGGCATTTCTTCATCCTTTCTGACTCTTCATGTGTTTTTGAGCATGCCTGTTTAGAAAGGATAATTCCATGTCTAAAAGGTAATAACTTTTCTTTGAATCTTATGTGTTAAACTTAGCCAGAATCTTATCAATGTAAGTGGATTGAGACAAGCATAACAATCTATTAACCTTGTCCCTATAGGGCTTAAAACCTAGAATATATGATGCCTCACCTAAATCTTTCACAGATATTTCAATGGATAACCATAATTTTATCATTTATAGCATTCCCATATCATTTCCAATGGGAAGAATGACATCAACATACAAAACAAGAAAGACAATGGCATTTTGTTAGCCTAGCTATCATGTTTTTTTCAATTTTGATGTTGAAAAATAATTTATTTGATGTCATGATCTAACCATATACTCTGAGTGTTTGTTTATTTTGCAGACTTGAGGTTGAACAAGTGACATTAAGGATTTCAAAAGATTCAACCTAGTTTTAGGGTTTATTGATTTCTATAAGATCTTTTGTAAGTGTAATCTATTTAGTTTTTGATCTAAGTATTTTTTCTAAAATAGCTAATTTGAGGCTGAAATAAATCAAATGAAATGAGTTTAAATCAAATGTTTTCTATCTATATTTTCTAATGCATTCTCACAAGTTAAACTTTTATAAAAAATTATTTTTCATTTTGTGAATTGATTCATGAATCGATTCACATAAGGAATCTTGTAGAATGTACTCAAATCAATTTCCAAATCAATTCATAAAGAAATTTTTTTGAAAATGTATTTATTGAAACATTTGAAAACCTTTTGAATTGATTAAGTAATCAATTCACAAATCTTTTTACATAGAGGGTAATCGATTCATGCATTGATTCGGTCATGAATTTCTTCATAATTTTCATAAGTTGAATTAATTCACAAATTGATTAATCAATTATTAGTTAGCTATAACCACTACGAATTGATTCACAAATTGATTTGAGACTTAAAAATCAATTATTTTTGAATGTCGGTTATAGCAACTATAAATACCTTTTTACTCTCATTTTTAACACAGAACTCATATTATTTCTCTATCGTTTTGAGTGTGAAAATTAGAGAAAACTCTTGTGCTTTACTTGATCTAACTCAGCCTTTCAAATCAATAATTAATAATTGTTTGGATCAAATTCTTTAAGGATTATATAGTTAGTTGTTTGAGATTCTCATCTCAAACTTTGGTATTATTTTCTTTTACCATATTCTAGTTTGCTTTTTTGGTTTCTAAGGTTGATCAGGAACTAGAGGTACAAAAGAAAAGGTTGATATTTCCTTTACATCTTCTTTAGCTGTGAGGTTGATTATAGTTAGTTGAAGAGTGCATTGAATTTTTTGTAGATCTCTAGGTTATAAGGTTGATCATAATCTTTAGGAGATAGAAGAATTGTTGTATCTATAGGTCAGGCAAGAGCTCGATGAAATCTTATTGTAAATTGGTTTTTAGGATCCGGTTTAAATCCTGTGAATTTTATTAAAAGAAATCATCCAGTTGAAGATTGATCTAATAGATGTAGACTTCATCTGCGATTTTAGGTGAAATTGAACTACTTTAAAACCTTGGTGTTTGTTTATTTATCTTTTCTACATCTTTTATTATTGCATAACTACAATTCAGATCTAAGTGCATTACTACATTGCTAATACAATTTTGATATCCTATTGCTGCTCAATTTGCATAAGTGAAGTTGAATTCATAATAATTCTAGTCACTTCAATACATTCTTTATCTTCCAATAGAAAATCTTTTTGAAAAATCTTGTGTAAGAAGAATCTAATTTCTCAGGCTTAAAGAGTATACAATTTACAAATATAAAAAGGGTAAGATCCAGATTTTAGGACCCTCACATTCCCTTGCACCTTCTTATGAATATAAGGTTCATTAGAATTTTGAAAAAAGTCAAACCTTTTTTTCTATTTCATTAAATTTGATATTCCAACTTTGAGCAGTTGCTTGAGGCCATAAATGGATTTCTTAAGTTTACATATGTTGCTTTCTTGAACTTTGGATATAAATCTTGTAGGATGGTCCATAGATATCTTCTTGAAGATATCCATTTAAAAAGGTTATCTTTACATCTAACTACCAGATTTCATAATCAAAATATGTTGATATAGCTAATAAGATCCTAATGGATTTAAGCATTGCAACTAGTGAAATGTTCTCTTCATAATTAATTCCTTCCTTTTGATTATGACCTCTTACAATCAATCTTACTTTATAGGTCTCTAATTTTCCATTTATCCTATATTTTCTCTTATAAGCCCATTTATGACCAATTTTTTAACCTAATTAGGTTAGTCTACGAGATCCCAAACCTCATTGGAATATATGGAGTCCATTTTAATCTTATGGCTTTAATTTATTTCTCTTTATCACCATCTAACATGGCATCTTTATAAGAGTATGAATCTTCCTTATTTTCTTTTAAAGTTATTAGAAAATTTTCATTTAGAAGATTAAGTCTAACTGGAGGATGAACATTTTTATTACATTTATGAGTTGGAATGAAAGGTTTGTCAGTTTGAGGAATATTTTCCTTAGTAGGTGCTTCAATAAGAATATCTTTCACCAGATTCTCCTTTCTCTTAAAAAATAATCTTATTCTTCATAGAATGCCTGAATGCAAATTCTTCTTCTAAGAATACTGCATTACAACTTATAAAGACTTTATGTTCATTGGGATTATAAAAATAATGCCCAATTGTCTCTTTAGGATAATTAACAAATAAATATTTGGTAGTTCTTGATTCCAACTTGTCCACACTTTGTTTCTTAACATGTGCTAGACAACCCCACATATTCAAGTGTTTTATATTTGGTTTCTTGCTAGTCCATAATTCAAATGGAGTAATTGGAATTGATTTGCTTGGAACTCTATTTAATAAATAAATAGTAGTCTCCAATGCTTAACCCCAAAAAGATAATGGTTAATCTGTTATACTCATCATAAATCATATTATCTTTAATATAGTATGGTTTATTCTTTCAGAAACACCATTTTGTTGTGGTGTTCCTAGAGGTGTGATCTTGGCTAAAATTCTATTATCCCTTAGATAGCATCAAAATTCATCAAAGAGATATTCTCCTCCTCTATCAGATCAAAGACATTTTATACATCTACCTTTTTGTTTTTCAACTTAAACATGAAACACTTTGAACTTTAAAAAAAAAAGCTTCTAATTTATGTCTTATAAGATAGATGTATCCATATATTGAATAGTTATCAATAAAAGATATAAAATAAGCAAAACCACTTCTTGCCACATAATTTTTTGGACTACATACATCACTGTATATCAAGTCTAATGTATCTATGCATCTAGTGTCTTTTTGAGTGAAAGGTAGTTTAGTCATTTTGCCTTAAAGACAAGACTCAGAAGTTAGATAAGATTCTAATTTTAGAAAATTTAAAGGACCATCCTTTACCAACCTACTAATTTTTTCTAAATTAATATGTCCTAACCGTGAATGCCTTGGATAAGTGGGAGTGATATCATCCTGCTTCCTTTTCAAGGAATTCTTAACATTTGAAGAACTATTTTCATCACATGTAAAAGTATCACAAGTAATGGATAGGAAATATAGATCATTTTGTTTAAACCTATTTACCATAAATTTATTATGCAATATTATTGTAAATTTATTACAAGAAAACAAGAAAGTGTATCCACTTTCTTCTAACTTAGAGACAAAAATCAAATTTCTCCTCATTTGTGGCACATAAAGACAATCTTTTAAGGTCAAAACACCTCCTTTTTGTAGTGCGAGATGATAAGTTCCATTGAAACTACTGCAACACTTGTTTTAGTTCCCATCATAAGCACCACCTCATTATCACTCAGATTTCTATTTTCTTGAAACCCCTGCAATGCATTATAAACATGAGAAGTTGCTCTTATGTCAATACACCAAGAGTTAATAGAACTAACTAACAAATTGATTTCTATGATAAATATATTAGATATACCTTCAGAAGACTTTTCATTTTTCAAAAAAGTAAGATACCAATAATGATTCCTTATCCAATGTCCCTTTTTTTTTGTAGTAATGACATTCATCACTAGATTTGTCTTTCTTTTCATTCTTATTGAAATTTTTTCATTTGAATGCTTTCATACTTGCAAACTTTCTTTTCTTGGACTTAGATGACTTTTTTTTTTTCAGAAGCTATGATAATTGGTTCATCCTTCTTGATCAAATCTTTAGCTCTTTGCAACATATTGCATGGCTTAGGAAAACTTACAATCATGTTATTCATGTTAAAATTGAGTATAAACTGATTAAAGAAATTAGACAATGAAGATAAGATCACATCTATCTTTGAGATATTATTAATTTCAGCATTAAGAGTATCCAATTCATTAATATATCTTATCATTTTCATCACATAATCATGAATTGGAGTGTCTTTAACCATCTTGGTGGTCATAAGTCCTATCATGGCAATTTGCCGAGCAGAATGATTCTATAGGCCAAACATTTCCTTTAAGCTAGCTATGATCTCTTTGGTAGAATTTAATGATTTATGTTACTTTTGAAGTCTATTTTCAAGAAATGCTAATATATAGCACTTAACTATGGAATCATCTTCTTTCCAAAGTGTGTAAACCTCCTGATCAACCTAAGATCATTATCTCGTAGTATAGCAGGTGTATCTTCATCAAGAACATACAGTAATTTTTCAACAGAGAGAACAATTCTCAAAATTTTCTTCCAATTAAAATAATTAGAGCCTTTCAAATGATTTTCATCTAAAATCTTTGCCAAAGGACTGTGGCTTGCCATTTCTACCAAATAGAAACAAATAAGTACATATTCCCACAATATAATAAACTATTGAATGGGGATTTTAATTCAATAGTAATGCTTACTTGTTATGAGTTTGATAATTCCCTTTAATAAATACATAACTATTATAAATTTTAAGTGAGCAACAGATACTTTGTTTAGTATTTTAACAAAATCATTTTAGAATTCATCAAGTACCTAAGCAAAGTGAATACATATATCAATTCCATATACA
Source organism: Saraca asoca (assembly GCA_026873985.1). Taxonomy (NCBI): domain Eukaryota; kingdom Viridiplantae; phylum Streptophyta; class Magnoliopsida; order Fabales; family Fabaceae; genus Saraca; species Saraca asoca. The sequence continues at coordinate 9,673 of JANHAO010014079.1, read as the reverse complement.
AATGAAATTCTGTCATAATTTGGCCTCTAATAAAATATGCCAACCATTGATTTTATATAACCCTATTATTTAAACTTGTTAGGTGTATTATGAGTAACATCCCATTTTAGTTAATGCTGCCACTAGCCATAACATGCCTATCATCTATATGAAATGTATAATAATAATAATAATAATAATAATAATAATAATAATAATAATAATAATAATAATAGTTTCAAAAATAAGGTTTTAACATTTTAGTATCAATATTATTTCCAAAACTATTATTATCATATATTAACAATGGAAAGCCTTTAGAGATTATTTTCATAGGACTAATCTCTATCTTCTATATCTTATATTTTTAAAAATAAGGGAATATGTTTATCTTTATTAACTATGGACATTTCATAATTAAGTCTCGGAAACAAAATATCTATAACATATATATATATATATATATATATATCCTTATTAAGACAAAACAAGTCATGCCAAAATGACTTGTAATATCATAAAACAATTTTATGTGTAGAAGTTAAAACATATCAAACTATTATATGTGTTTACCTCTTATACCACTATTGGAAAACCCCTTTAAATCTATATATATATATATATAATATTTTATAAAATTGAAATTTCATAAATCTCTTAAGAACGTTCACATATATTTATATCAACTAAACAAAGAATTTTGTTATATTTTGTGTCAATCGGCAAAACCTTATAAGCCTTTCTTTTGTTGTACTTTACAAATATAAAGTCTTCCAAAACTCATAGGCACACATCCTTTATTAAAAACATATTCCATATAGTTTGAAGGAAGATAATTTCTTTATAAGATGAAAAAGAGTAATAAAAAACAAAGAGATATTGTTCTTCCACATTCTCATCATTTTATATTAAAAGAGAGTGACTCTTAAAGTTCCTTAATATGATAGATTCAATGATTACTTCATTAAGTGATTATCAAGAAAATAATAATATTTATTTTCTTCTTTCATTAATATGTATCCAATATATATATAATATTAATAAAATATTAAATAGATTCATGATTACTTAATTAACTAATCATCTAGTCAATACATGAATCTACTTAATAACTATTATACATTAATCTATTATTTAATTTTTTCCCTCTAATCATTATGTATCAAATACATATCATATAAATAAATAACTTTATTTATTTATTGAATTTATAGGACATACAAGTATTTCACCTTTGTCTTAAAGATTAACAAAATGGAGTAGAAAAATAATAATAATAATAATACGAAAAGCAAAAATATTCAATATTAACAAAAATAATAGATGGAAGAACTAAATTTAAAATTTCTCTCTTTCGCTTCAGGTCTCAATTTATGATTAGGTCTTTAAAGAGTCATTGAATTAGGAAATTTAAAGGTGCTAAATGGGCTTGAGGTCCACGGGCCAAGTAAGCTAGCATGCATTTTGGAGCGAATTAGACTAGTCATTTAGGAGTCTATTAAAAAATGGGCCTAAACCAACTGAGTGCAACGGATTACAGTTCAAATGGATCAAGCTCGTGCAGATGCGGCCCAATCTTTTTTTATATTTTTAAATTAAATCTTGTTTTTAAATAGCTACTATTCAAAAAAAATTTGAAGAAAGGTAGAAAAGTATAATTAATGAAACTAATATATGTTTAAATGTAATATATAGTATAAAGGACTTATGTATTTGAGATATAAATTAATGACTAAAATTCTTTTAAAAAAAGGGTTGGGCCATAGATCGATCCTATCTAGTCACGGATCGGATCAAACCACCAGTCCAGGGGCTTACTTAAAAATAAGGCCTATTTAGGCCCAATTTGTTTGGATATTGGTCCGATCAGATCCATCTAATACCCTTGAGGAAACTTGTATGTCCTCAATCTCATGATGAATTGTCATGAAAATATTAGATCATAAAAAATAAATTAATCAAATTTTAATAAATCAAACAATTTTCATAAAGCTCAATACTAATGATTAGAAAAAATTTGAAATATTGAAAAGATGGACACTTATGTTTTATTTTCCAATGCATCAAAGTGTGTGTGTATATATAATCTCAAAGCTTAAGTAGCATTAAAAAGAAACAATATTATAACTTTTAATTATTTAATAGAATATTGTAAAATAATTTTTATTAATGTTTGTGGTGTGAAAAACAACTTGTTTAAAGTTAAATAATAAAAACAAGAAATCTAATGCATCAAAACCATCAACATCTAAAGGCCAGAACCAATTGAACTTGAAAAATCTCACTTTTGACTCTTTGATAAATATGTAAAACTTTTATCAATGATATTCAATCCCACTATTAGAATCTAAATTAAAAAAAATTGAAAATGAGCTGAAAATAAGTGATAAATAAATTTAAAAAAAATCCTTTTTTTTTTCAAAAAAACCTCGACCTATAATATAAACAATGATTGTGATTAGAAGATGAATATGAAGTTATCAATTATAATAAGAAAAATAATATTGAATATCATTTTATAAAATAATATCTTCATCTTCTATTATATTTAGGGAATAGGATAAAAAAATACTTTGAATGCTTCATATTCACTTTTTACAATGAAATATCAAAATCTTTATAAACTATCACATGAACTTCATGTTATGGGATATCAAGATTTTGCACAAACAGGACATTCCCTTTAGAAAATTAAGTATCAGAATTCTTTGAATGTTATCACATTCACTTCAGGAACTGGATTATAAGTTTTTAGGAATATCTTAGTTTTAATCAATATCTTATTTTGTATGCAGTCACAAATATAAAATAATAGAATATTTTAAGCATCTTCTTATTGGTAGTTTAGGACCAATTAAACATAAAAGTAATTCAAAATATTTTGGTTTGTAAACTTATGGTTCACTATAGCATTTATTTTAATCTTTATAAATTATCACATTAACTTTAGGTTACACGATGTCAAAATAAAAATTGGAAAATGTTAGGAAATTTATATACACAAGTCAATAAGGAAACAAAAAGTGCTTTTATATAATTACAACATAGCACATTAGATTTATTTTGTCTATCCTTTTGCAAAACTAATTTGACGTAAATTACAAATCAACAAAAATAACTAATAACACACTAATAGGTATTTGGTTGGAGAATTTCAAGGGATAGATAATGAAACAAAAAAAATCATATACCCTTGTTGAGTTTTTGGTTCACATGTAGTAAAATATATTATCGTTACTTAACCTTAATAAATTTCCCCCATTAAAAATCTTTATCTCACATAAGGTATCAGATTACGTTACATTGTGGAAATAAAAAAAAAATCATCTCTCTCTTTCCTTCTCTTACTACCACTCACCACTATCTTTCACCATTGACCACTATCCATCACTATTACCACCATTGGTCACTTCTCACCACCACCTTACACCTTTGGCCATCACCCACTATTATATTCTATCATTGACCACCACCCATCACTATCTTCTATTGTTGACCACCATCGACCATCACTACCATTATTGATTGCTGTCCACCACTACCTACCACTGTTGACCATTGTCTGCTACTACCTTCCCCTATTGACAACTATCTCCAATCATTTTTCACTGTTGACCACCATTACCGTTGTTGATCATTACTCACTACCACTTTATGTTGTTGACTATTATCCACTACTTCCTTTCATCATTGACCATCGCCACCACCACTACCACCATTGACTATTGTCTATTACCACCTTCCACCTTTGACTTCGGCTCACTATCACCTTTCTCCGTTGACCACTGCCTACTACCTTCCGCTATTAATCATTACCCACCACCACTATCACTTTCTGTCATTGACCATCATCTAATACCATTGACCATTGTCCACCATCACTTCTACCATTAACCACCACCCACCTTCATCAACTATTGCCCATCATTACCTTCCATTATTGACCACTGCCTAACATTACTATCAGTATTGACCATCACTCACCACCATCTTTATTTATTAGCAACTACCTAACATCACTACCATTGTTAACCACACCTATCATCATCTATAACTGCTAACCAATTCCTAACACTACTCTTCACCGTTGACCACCGCCCATCACTACTATCACTTTTGACCATCATCCACCATTATCTATTATCGTTGACCACTATTCACCATCATCTACTATTGTTGACTACCACCTACCACCCTTAACCACTAGCTACCATTACCACGTTGATCATTATTTACTACTATTTATTGTCATTGACCATTGTTGACTACCATTAATTACTGTTGACCACCATTAATCGCTGCTAACCATCACTAAACCAAATAACAAGAAAATGAATTATAAACAATGTAATTCCATTCCATAATTAAACTAAATAAATCAAAAAGCATCTGTTACTATTACTTTACTCCTCCTTATTTAATTTTATTCTCTTTTCATTTTCACATCATGAACCAAACGCCTCAAGATTAAATGATATAATATAATATATAAATCATATAGTATAAAGATGAATTTAAGGGAGAAATTTCTTTCTTATATCGGAACCTAAAAACTCAAAATAAAAGAATTTCGTGTTGATAATGTATAATAAAAGTAAAATAATGATAATAAAAAAATATTAAAGAAATAGATGAGAGAATCAAACTAATAAGAAAAAAAATTTTCCTTTTATTTGCAATAGTATAAATTTTTTATTATAATTATCTATAAATAAGACTCCAGAATTTGAGAGGTAATTAAAGATAAATTCAATCAAGATAATAATTTATAAATAAATAAAAGGGATATGATGAATATTTACATAAATATAATGTTTTATAACAAAATTTAAATTGTTTACATTTTGTTATTTTTTGGAATCTAATTCGAACTTGATAATTTTTTTTTGTTTTCTTTTTCAAACTTCAGACTTCCTTTTTTTTTTAAGCTTTCGAATATTGTTTCATGGAATGTACATAGCTAGTTTACATTCTTTTATTCAAATTTCATTCTTTTTTCTAGATGAATCACCGACAATTGAATGTAATCTAAAATTTCGATTATTTTATTGGAACATATTTTTTATTAAAAATTTATTTAAATATATATAAATAAAAAAATCTTATATTAGTTATATATCTTATAATTATTAAAATAATATATGACAATATAATAATAAAAGAAAATAACTTATTTGTTAAAATAACGACATTATTTTTCACCAAATTCTTATATATAATATTAAATAGATGGAAGATATCTAATTATTTTAATATTTTTTTCCTATAAATAAAAGTAAAAGAATTATTTCCATGGATGAAACAGTAAAATATTCCAATTGAAAAAAAAAATTGTGAAAATTCAGTGTCATTCAAGTAACAGGGCTAATCACCCGAAAAAAAACAGGGTGAGCGGGCTCACCGGAGTTGTCTGTCAGTCCGTTGCGGCAGTTATCCTTAAACTCATCCTGCTTGTGGGTGCTCTCATCTTCAACAAGTACGTTTGAATCACTTTGTTTCAATTTCTGTGTTTGTTTCAACAACGCAAGTAGAAGAAGGAAACAGAGTTGAATAGTTTTCTCACTCTCTTTGGCAACCCTCGTCTTCTCCCTCCAATCTGCACTCTTTTTCAACGGCAGCAGCGGCCTCGACTAGGAAGAACTCCAACAAATCTCTCATTTTTGTTTTATAGGTACTTTCTCTCTGTAACAATTACTGAAATGCATCTCTTTTTTTCTTCATTATTTTTATTATTTTTCTTTGCTATGTCGAAGGTATTTTTTTCCTTCATCTTCCTTGACTAGATTTCCTTCCAAGTGTTTGATAATGTTCCTGTGAGAAGAAAGAAACGGAAGGATTGCATAATTTTGGTGGATTCCAATGGAAAATAGCAAATATGAGTACGTGAAGTCATTTGAAGTTGAAGACGAGATCATGGATCCTTGGATCAATGGTCGTAATATTACAAGGCTTTCTCAAGTTCATGGGTTTGAGAAACCCTGTGACGAAAAGCTTTGAACTTGATGAATTCGTGTGCAGTTGCGGTGTTAGAAGAGTATGCAGATATTGTTTTTGCATATGGGTTCAGTGATAATTACACTTTTGTTTTTAAGAAGGCATCCGAGTTTTATGAAAGGGCGTGCTACCAAAGTGTTTATCCATTATTGCATCTTTCTTTACATCTACATAGGTGAGAAAATGGGGTGAATTTTTCCCACAAAAGGAATTACAGTATCCTCCTTCCTTCTATGGACGGGTTATAAGTTGTGCAACCATAGAAGTTCTTCAATCATATCTTTTATGGAGACAAAATATTTGTCATCTCAATAATGAATGTGATCAATGTTTTTGGCGACTTGTGAAGCGTGGAATGACTGAAAGGGAAGCACAAGATTTTCTGAAGGGTGCCGAAAAGTGGGACAAAAATGAGCTTCTATCTGAAGAGTTCAATGTCAACTATATTACGCTGGAGGCCATGTTTCGTCAAGGTCCTGTGTTTTAAAGACAATGGTTGTAGACATTGTGGAGTACAAGGAGAATGGTGGTCCGGTTAAAAGGCTTAGGAGAAAGATAATTGCAATGCATTAGAAGAAGATAGCAGGAAGAAGACTTTGGAATGAGCAGGCTTTACTTGAGGTTGGTTGTTTTGAAAGGGAGATCGACAATGTGAAACCAGAGTATCTGAGGTCCTTTGAATTTAATAGCAAGTTGATGCCATATACATGGATTGTGGTTAGAATTGATGGATGCCGCTTCCATAAATTTTTAGAAATACATGACTTTGTATCACGGTACGACAATTCAATTGTCAGAACGCATGGCGCTTGGACTCCTCACTTGGCATTTAATCAATTAGTATATGAAAATAGGCCATTCAATCGATCATATACCATTTAAGTTTCGAAAAATAGCAGGTAACACTCACAATTTATAGCACATCGAGTCAATCATAAGTACAAATCACATAGTACATGGCAACCAAATTGCATATAAAGCCAACTAAGTTATTCACATAAACAATCATGATATATTCATGCAATTCGAATAAATACGGATGAGCACGACCAAAAATAAATAAATTTGGTGGAATAATATTTCGATTAAAGAAGTGTTACTTTGTTATTCACATTTAAAGAGCCTTGATACAGACTCTCGAGTGTGTAGGGGAGACTTAAGGCTACACACTCAATCCCCTAGACGAGTGCCTCGATGCCCACCTTGGGTCATCAAACGTTCTCCCCAAAGAACATTTTAAGCAAAAATCCAAATGATAATAATAGACATACTTTTTTTGAGTTGACATAAGGATTTTTCTCCTAACTCTTAAGGATTCTAATGCATCACAACACATCGACGCGAGGATAAAAAATCCAAGGATTGTAACTATGTACTTATCTATTCGCACTAGACAAGTTATATTGGTTAAAATTGCATAAAGCCCTCAAAATGGGAAAAAATCGAAAAAATAATCTATGTGAGCATTTTCTGTCAAATTTGTGCCACATGATATTCTCTTTATGCTTGACATTTGAATTTAAGCACATTTAACTGCCGAATTTGGTCACAAGTCCTAAACTGTGACATTCTCCCCTACTTGAAAATGTTGATGCCCTCATTGACGAGTCAATCTAACACAACATCGACAGAATCTTCAGTATACTTCCCTTGAGATCCTCCATCAATTTCTTCTCTGCTTGTCTCTTTATACTTCACTAATGTTTTTGTTTTCAACACTTCAGTTTGACACTGTTTCTTAAAAGTCTTTGATCTCCTTTTTTTTTAGCTCTTCTTAGGCTTTCCATTGCTTGTCTCTTTGACTTGCTATTGACGATGATAATGAGTTGTCTCCATAACTCTCGTGTTGATTGTCTTTGTAGTTAAGCAATGACTAGGCATTTAGGTTGCGCCTACTACCAACTGGTTCCACATTCAATGTCCCATACTATCGATGTAAGAAACACAAGTCTCATAGATTGTTCAGGTAAAAGTATCTCCTCTTCCCAACAAAACATGGCCTGCTTGCAAGTCCTATAACTTGCTCACTGCATACTCTGCTGCTCCAACAACACCACTCCTTGAACATGGACTTAACACTCGATTGGTGCCTCCCCGATCACTCGTACCTGATACCTTGATGGTATCCTCCTACAACGACTGATAAGGTTGAACGAAGAGTTATCCATCACTCTCGTTCTAGCTTTTCACGTGCTCGTGCTCTTAAAGATCATTGCGATAAGCTCCTCTTACAACTAAGCTCCAACACTCTCAAAGTAATGTAAGCTATTATCACAAGTTGTCTTCATGACTAAGTGAATGGTTCTACATGCAAGAACTTCACAATTAGATATAATAAAAATGTAGGTGTTATGCAGCTGCTCCTTGAACATAATATGCCATTCAACTTCCCAATAGACTCTTCCTTAAAAGAATTTTGCCTATTTTGCACATCTCTCCCGATGTACCTTGTCCACTATCTCCTCTACTTCTGTGCAAGGTGGTACCCTCGAACCTGCATAGCTCCTTGCGTGAGTAGATCCCTAGTAGGGATGAGATCTACCACACTTTGTCGCTATCTCACTACTCTTGGGAGTCTAGGAATTGGATTGCATTGATCCTAGCACAAGACCTTTCCTTCCTATCAAAACCTTTCTCACCACCTCTGTCACCTTGTTCCACTTCCTCTTGAAGTTTGGCTTGTAAGTGTAATACCTTAAAATAGAAAAAAAAAAGAAGAAGAATTTTTGCTGAGGGATTAAATTGAAAAGTCTTAAATTTTGTTGGGGCCAGATTGTAATTTTTGAAATTTTTGGAGGGCCTATTTGAAGTCGGTGGAAAGTCTTGGGCCAAACTGAATTTGCCCCATTTCCTTTTTGATATATAATTTCTCCAGCCATTTCTCCTTTCCCTTGCAATGCCAGAAGCTTCCCGAAGTCCCCTTGTAGCTGCTCCGGTCTTCTTTTCCTTCTACCATCACCGTCTCACTGTCGTCCACGCATTTTGACTGTCCTTCTTCTCTGGCATCCTTCCTCAACGCCTCATGATAACGGCTGAAGCCAAAGCTTTCCAGTTCGGATGCCTTGTGTAATTCTGGTGAGCTTCGGTCTTCCTCTTCTGGCGAGCTATGGCGCTGCTCTACCACCCCTCCAGCTCCCCGACAACCCCTCCGTAACGACTATCTCAGCTGGACAGCCTTATTCCTTTTCTCCCCTACTATTCGATTGACACTCGACCAGCTTGCTGGCGGCATCCTAACTCATGGCGAGCTGGCCACTGATACTTCAGCGGCTCTTATAGACTCACCGGTGGCACTCCAACTCTGGCCGAGCTCCCCACCGGCACTTTGAAGGGTGAGAAATTTCTATTGAAGGATTTAGCATCATAAGGAGTGAGTAAATTATCCTAATGAGTGTCTAAGGTGAGTGGACAATCCTTCTTATTGAAAAATCCCATGTGTAAATATGATAAAATTTTACTATATGAGATGTAATAATTCCATTTAAATAATAGAATTTTTCTATATATTAATCTGATTTTGAAATGTATATTTATGTGTTGTATGCGTTCATGAAATGGTTTGCTGTGCTAAAATTATGCATTTTCATCTTACTTTATATTATTGAAATTGATGATACTACTTTTCTACTTGATTGGATATGGAAATGCATTAACTAGTTTATGTATGTTTTAATAAATATTGCTTACCTGATTGATGAAT
>JANHAO010014078.1:0-15679 GCA_026873985.1 Saraca asoca | reverse complement strand
ATTATTATTATTATTATTATTATTATTATTATTATTATTATTATTATTATTATTATTATTATTATTATTATTATTATTTTCACTCATGACCACCCATACCTACCTCATCACAGATATAGTATAATACATTCAAAACCATAATGAGTAAGGCATTTACCTACCTTCAAACAGTCATGTTTGACTCTACTTAGCGGTAGCCATTAGACTCCACCAGGGTGCAACAACTGGAACAGTATCACAACCGCCAGATGTCAGAGAGGGAGGAGATTCAGAAAAGGCTAGGCCGAGAGAGAGAAAGAGAGAGAGGCCAAAGGAGAAGACAGAGTGATCCAGAAAAGGCAGAGCAAGCTGGGCAAAATAGGGATCCAACTTATTCCAACAGACATTTCCGTTGGAATGTCCGTTGGAATAAGAAAACGATGCACATCACTTTGTAATTCCAATGGAAAAATCCGTTAGAATATCCGTTGGACCATAACTTCCAACAGATTTTCCAACGGATTTGAATCTGTTGGAGTTTCTATTGGAATTTCCATTGCAATATTCCAACGGATTCTAATCCATTAGAATATTTTGTTGAAAAATCTTGTTTTTCTTATAGTGTTGGTAGAATTATTTTTATTGCAACTAATATTTGTGAAATAATTAAGTTGTGTACTTGGTATTCTAGGGGCTTGATAGGCTTAGAAGCGCCATCTTGGAGCCAAGGGGAAGAGTTTGGAAGTCTTGGAAGTAGTAATTCCATGTTGAAAAGCTTTGAGACTAAACTCAACAAGCATAGGAGTTGTGAGTGGATTTCTTAATCTCTTTAGTTGAAGCCAAATTATGAACCTAAATTGTTTTAAGCTTGTTTTACCCCTTTCTCCCTATATATATATGCATATATTATTACTTTGAACAAAGTGTGGCTATATATACATGTATGTATGACGTATATGTATATGTGTATATGCTATGTTACAAGATTATGCACCAAGTGTCTTTATTATATAGAGGTATGATGTAACTTGAAATGTATAATCCCTATAAGAAATAAAGGGAACGAGGTAACATGAGTGACGAATCAGTACCATGCCCTTTGTCTAGGAGGCTCAATGATTGGTAAGGTATTTTGATTTACATAATAATTACTTTGTTTAATTGTTTTGAGGGAAGTATGGTTGTGAATCATATTATTTATGCTTGACTTGCATATATACACTCTCATGATTGCATTGTTGTATCATTTAATTCATTCACGACATGTAATTGAGGAGATTAATATGTTTGTATGATAATGAGCAATGATTGTCAATGGCTACGGGCCATGTTGTAGTTGTAGTTGTGGGAGAGATGAGAAATATTATTTTCATATTGGAACATTACTATATATCTATCTAAGATTGTAGTTGTGATTTGAGCAAGTGTCATAAGATATTACATTGAATTGCATTGTGTGACTCGTCACTGTAAATTAAGTGATATTGTTTGAAATTGTGAATGGGAGTTATATATATTGGTTGAGCTTGGGTTCCTAGTGTGTGATTAGATTATATGCCTATAGGATGGTATGGTTATATGTGGTTGTGCGCATAGTAATAATTATCATGACATTTTAGAGTTTTGTTACGTGAGCCTATTTTTATTAGTATGGAAATCGAATTGATGAATTTATGATTTATTATTCATATCCTGAAGAGATAGTTGTTGAAAATTGATAGTTTTATGATGTTTTTTATGACCTTAATTATCCCACTAATTGGTCCTTGAGATTCATTCCTTACTTTTGGTTTTCACAAGACCTATGGCTAGTTCAAGATTCTTCAGTTGGTGTGTGGGATTCTATTATGGATAAAATCCAATTCAGCGAGATGGACTAATAGAAGCCCAGTGAGCGAGCTCAACAAGTCTAGAAGTCCAGCATGCTAAGACACAAGGTTGAGACGGTAGCCTTAGCTCGCTAGTGAGGCGAGCCCCGGCTCACTGATGTAGCGAGCCGTGCTTAGGACACACACGCCACGAGCCCGAGATTGAGACCAGCCTATATGGTCGCAGCTCACACAGCATGAGTCCAGGTAGCCAAGTGAATAGCCTTCAGCATGAAGTATGGCATAAGTCTAATCAATAGTTGGAGGCACACTTCCCCAGCCGGCAAAGTAACCTCCAAAAATAGAAAGCAACCTACAAAAGCCCATTTGTAGAGTCTAAGCTATCTATAAACATTTATTATTTAATATAACAGATGTACAAATCAGGAAATTACCATTGTAATCTCCCCTGCTTTTGTAAATAGGGAGAGAGTCCATTGTAAAAAGAGAGGAATACTAGCAGAAACTCCGATAAACTGTAGAAAGAGCTCTTTATAAATCACTATTTTCCCAATAAACATTCCAGGCAATATGTTACCATGGACGTAGGGGCTGTTTGGCTTTAACTGAACCACGTTAAAACTTTTTGTGTGCATCTTCTTCTTCCTTCTTCTGGCTATCTTTACTACTTTTCCTCATTTGCATAACCAAAATAACAGCTTGAGGTAACAAGGACTATTCAGTTGACTATAGTTTGGCCCTAAACCAGATTCCACCATAACATTTTGGTGATAGAGGGAGGGCCTCATCTATATTTTGGCTTTCTATTCAGCTACAATGACCAGAAGAAAAGCTACTAGAAACTCAAGCACTCCAGTTATTCAGTCAGCAAACTCTTTCATTGAAGGAGTCACCATCAACTTTCCCCTATAGCTCACCACCAATTTGCTAATATTGTCCCTAGAGCTGATGAGGTGCAAGTACTGCACCAACACTAGCAGTCATTAGAGAATGTAATGGATGAGTTAGTTAAGGCAGTGAGAATGTTGAAGCAAGCATAGGCGTTACACCCAAAAATGAGCACCAACAGTGAGAAGCTAAATGTTCAAGTGAAGCTCACAAAGAACAAACCATAGGTCACTGCTCACATGACTAAGAAAATGAGAGAAGCCACCAAGTCACCAGCCAATAGCTAAGGGGGCTTGGACCCAATGATGAAAGAAGTGCTTCAGAGCCTAAAACAGTTAAAGAAACTCCCTTGAGCCTAAGACGATCGAGCTCGCTATTTTCTATGGAAATTGAAAAGCAACCTCTCCCATAATTCCTCACGATTCCATTGTATGAGGGGAATAATAACCAATGCGACCACCTAGACATGTTCAAAGTCTAGATGGATCTCCAAACAAATGATCCTCTAGTTAAGTGCCACATTTTCCCAGCTACATTGGGAAACATTCCTCAGTCATGGTTCAAGAACCTCCCAGCTTGTAACATAAACAGTTAGGAGGAATTCCAAAGAAAGTTTATCAACCAGTACCAAGTGTTGAAGAAGCAGCTCATGCCACCTTGCCATCTCGCAATGATCTTTTAATGAAAGGACGAATTGCTGAAAGACTATATTGTGCAGTTCAGCAAGAAGTCAACAATATGGAGAGCCCATCCGATGAAAGCGTCCTGAATCATAGCCAGACTCTACATGGATGGAAAGCTATTCAAGAGCTTATACAAGTCCCTAGTTAGCAACCTAGGAGAATTCTATGAGCGAGCTACTAAGCAGATCAGATGGAAAGAGACTTTTGGCATAAAGAAGTCTGATCAAGATGAGAAAATGAACTCCCTCATCCAGAAGAGGAGTAATGTGGGCCAGAATGACCACTCCAATCTCCAACTCGTGAAGAGAACCAGGACCGTGCGACCTCAACATTTAGGCCACTATGAGCATTACAGTGTCCTATCTAATTCCCAAGATAGGATATTCACCACAGACAGAGACAAAGAAGACTTTGGGAGGCCTAATCTCGTGAGAAGTCTCCTCTGGCATAGAGACTTAAGCAAGTTTTGTGCCTATCACAGTGAAGTCGGGCACGTCACTTCAGACTACCGAGCCTTCAAAGATACAATCGAAGACCTGATCAAAAGAGGTTGCCTAAGAAAGTATGTGGTGCGACCTGCCCGATGATGATCCCAACAATCCCAGCCAGCCCCTGGCCAAAGGAAGATGAACATAATGCAAAAGCTATGTCTCATTTCCTTTCTCTATAAACTTTATGCTAATACCTTAAATCTTTACAAATGTGAATTTTCAACAATGAGTTTTCCAAAACTTAACATGCATATGACTAACTTTTTAAGGCACCATATGCATGCGACTTCCCTCATGCATACGAGCAACTTCTTTAGCCATCGTATGCATGTGCTCTCGTGCATATAAGCAACTTCCTTAGCCATCATATGCATGCTCCCTCTCCTGCTCACTGTGCATATGACCAACTTTCTAAGGCACTATATGCACATGACCCCTTTTCAAATACTTGATTATTTATCACATCTACTTATTATGGTCGATTGACCCACTGAACATTAACGATACCTAATGACAACTTAATTATGACTCACAGGAACTTATTCCTGGCAACTTCCAAATCATTTTTCACAATCAACCAGACATTTCAACTGAGGAAAACTTGAACAAAAATGAAAAATGCAAAGATTCATTGAAGAATCCTCGCTCAACAAGGCAGACTCGAGTAGTAGAATGCAAGTGCAGATTTTTGCCAGCAAGTTTCAACTCCTAGTCCATAAAGTGAATTGAGATTTAGGGGGCTTAATATTATGGGTAAAATCCAGTTTAGTGAGATGGACTAATAGAAGCCCGGCGAGCAAGCTCAACAAGTCCAGAAGTCCAACTCGCTAAGACACAAGGCTGAGACGGCAGCCTCAGCTCACTAGCAAGGCAAGCCCTGGATCACTGATGTCGCAAGCCATGCCCAAGACACGCACCCCGCATGCCCGAGATCGAGACCAGCCTATATGGTCGTAGCTCACTTAGCATAAGTCTAGGTAGCCAAGTGAATAGCCTTCAGCATGAAGTACGACATAAGTCTAATTAATAGTTGGAGGCACACTTCCCCAGCCAGCAAAGTAGCCTCTGAAAGTATAAAGCAACCTACAAAAGCCCATTTGTAGAGTCTAAGCTATCGGTAAACTTTATTGTTTGATGTAACAGATGTACAAATCAGTAAATTATCATTGTAACCTCCCCTGCTTCTATAAATAGGGAGAGAGTCCATTGTAAAAAGAAAGAAGAATACTAGTAAAAACTCTACTAAACTGTAGAAAGAGCTCTCTATAAATCACTATTTCCCTAGCAAACATTCTGAGTAATATGTTACCATGGACATAGGGGCCGTTTGATTTTAGTCGAACTATGTTAAAACTCTTTGTGTGCATCTTCTTCTTCCTTCTTCTGGTTGTCTTTACTACTTTTCCTCATTTGCATAACCAGAATAACAACTTGAGGTAAGAAGGACTATTCGGTTGATTGGAGTTTAGCTTAGGACCAGATTCCACTATCAACAGATTCCAATTAGAGCATTTATGGCATATCTACAAAGAAATACAGTTGGAATTAAAAGAATTCAATTTGCATTCACGACGTGTCTATTCTTCCAACTTAAAAGTATTTAATTTATATTTACATAGTAAGTTGGACAATGTTTGGGCATGTAGCCCTTTTGAATAGTGTTGTTTGCCCTGGGTTAGTTTTCAAAAACAATCAAAAATTCGACAAGTCTTGAATAAAATTTAACCCATTATTTAAATTTACGTATTGGTTTATTGGATTCTATCTTGTTGGAGTCCTATGTATGGTATGTCGGGCTTGTGATAAGTCATTATATGATGATTTTTAACACTAGTTACGTACTTAGAGTTAAGACGTAACGTTTGACATCCTCTAAGATTTATATATAATGAAATTATGCAGACGCTTTTTTTTATTCAAGAACTTATTAAAATCTTCTTTGATATATAAAAAATACTACACTTAAATCTAATTAGAAATTTTTATTGATGAAGTGATGAGAAAAGATGATTATAGAATTCAAATTGAGTAATATGAGATATTTTAAATAGTTTATGATGAAAGATATGCATTGATTAAGCTTAAACAGCTAAAAAAATATTGCACTTATCAAAAATTTGACTTTCCTATCAATCATATTTTACTTATTTGAACTTAATCAAAAAAATATTTTTTGTTGCAAAATACTCATAATATCTCATATTATTGATTGAACTTGATAGTCCTCTTTTCTCATCATTTTACCAACAAAAAATTTAACTTTAGGTTTAATTGTAAAATATTTTTAATTTTTAAGGAAATCTATATAGATTTTCTTAACTAAATAGAAAGCTTGCCTAATTTGGTTAAATTTTAGAAGAGCTTAAAATATTTTTCTCCTTATATAATTGATGCAAAATTAAATGATTAAAGTTTAAGTATGGCCCTCTCACAAACAGATCACTAATTTGACTAAGATAATCCTATCACTTAAAATTATTTAAACATGGTGTACATATAAGCCTATAAAAATATATAAGATTCTTATTTTTATACATATTTGGATGTAAGCTTTAGCACAGTTTTTTTAATTTAATTTCAGGATGTATTAATTTTGTTGTAACTTAGGCCATATTAAATTAGTGTTTAGTTTATTTTTTTTGGTAGTTAAAACAATTGCATCCATTTTTATTGCATTTTATGATTTTTTTATTAAAATATTATGTGTGTATATATATATTAATAATATATTATTTTATGATATATTTATTTTACATGTTTGTAACAACCCTAATAGTTTAGAATATCATAGGATAGTTTGTGCGACCAGATGAGTACTTGGAACTTATTGAGTAGGCAGAACAATTTTTTAGAATGCCCTAGACCTAACCCAACTAGTTAATCAAAAACTAATGGTTAAAGTAGTCCTTAGACGTAAATCATAATTCTATTTCTCAACTAGATAGTGTTTGGAAGCGTAAAATGCTCTTAAATAGGATTTTGGTTTGCACACTATTTAAGTGTGAACCTAAGATAAAATTTTCAGCATATAGAGCACTTTTACCTTAATTTTTATTACTCAGCTTATAAACTCTTTTTCTTTTTTTATTACTTAGCTTATAAACTTTTTTTCTTCTTTGATTATTGAAAGGTCTTTAGTTAGTCTTCAATAACTAAAGTGTTAGATCCTAGTTTTGGGAAAGGACATTTGATTTGTGTTTGGGAAAAACACTTTCTTTGCAAGGTGAATGGAAGTTGTTACTTCAGACTGGCTTCATTTTTAATAAAAATAATATTTGTATAATATATTTTCCAAAAAAACCAAAAGGATTTTCTAATATGATAATTGTATTTTAGGTCTAAACATAAACAAACTTGTTGTTTAAATCCTAATGTGATAATATTGATTGTTAGGTTTAGAAATGCACGTTCTATTGGTTAATGTATGTGAACACTTTGTTGTATGCATTAGGGTGTTGGTGGTTGATAAAAAAGAATAACATTGTGGTAGACCTATAGGCTTTACATAACTAGCCTTAAAAATAGTAATATCTAAAGTAGGATAAATATATGTTATGTTATAATCATGTAACAGGGAAGATAAATAAATTAATAGGATATCACTAGGATTGGTTAATAAGTGAATTTTCCAAAATTAAAGAAAGAGCCTTTTAAGCACAAGCTAAACCTTAATAAAGGGTATTTTTATAAATTAATTATTTTTTTCATGATATGTATGTTTAAGGTATAAATTAGCCTAGCAATGAGAATATGAGAGACCAAGCCAAGGATCACCAAGAGGCTTTGCACCCTCCATTGGGTCCTATGACTAAAGCCAAAGCAAGAAAGATAAGGGAAGCAATTTGAGGACTTTGTTACACACTTTGGAGCTTATATGAGGAATAAGGGCCTAGAGACTCAAGACGTATTTGCATAGAAGTCATGCCATCCACTTAGGCCACTTGACCATCCACATGGTAGCCATTTGAAGCATCCATTTTGGCTCCAACATGATAGCCTCTTTGTGTCACACATGACCAGTCTATTTAGCATGTGTTTAAGCACTTTTAATGTAGCATTTGTGGGCTATTTTGACCTTTTATTGTATGATTTTTCAGGTTGGTTTTATTGTTGATTGGGCATCACTTTTGAAGGGTTATTTGAACTATTTTTATAGCTTGTGTTTGACGATTTGTAAAGGCCTAGACTTATGTGTTTTTGGCTATTTTTGTTTGGTATTTTAATGGGATTGTTTGGGACATTGATTCAACCAATCTTTAGTGAGTGATTGCTATTAGTGAAGATATATTTCTCTCACAATTTAGATTTGATGAATTTATGAAAAAAGAAGGATTTCTTCTTGATAGAGTACTTTCTCAGAGTTCTTGATAAAACTTGAGACTTGTCAAAGAGCCTACTTTTTGTTGCATTAATTTTATCACTTATCACTCTCTTTCTTTCTTTATAGAGTGTGGCATGAATATCTTTCTTTTTTCCTTTCAATTTTGGTGTTGATTTATTGCTAAATTGGAGTAGGTCCATGGGCATCTCTATTGGAGATCACATCAATTTGGTTATCACAGTTTCGACTCTTCCAATTCAGCTAATATCTCTTCATTTTCTTCTTATTTATGCTTCCATTTTTTTTCTGCATTTTTGTTTTGATGTGTCCCCTATTTTTTTTCCAATGTTGTTCATCATTTTCTTGCCAAATTGTTGTCCAAATTTGTGCAACTTGTTTGCTAAAAATTCTATTCAAAAATTGCACCAATCTAATTCAAATTTCCTTTGGTTTTCTTCAATTTCTGCTACAATTTTTGTAGAAACTTTTGTATTCTACTTGTACACACTAAGTATTTGATCTTGGCTTTATGTGATTGAAATTTTTCTACTCATTTGGCTTCATTTCCATTTCATTTCCTTGGTTGTTTTGTTAAAGATTCTGCTAAAAATTCTGTAGAATTTTTACTTCTTACCTTGTTTCAAGTGTTTGATAATTCATTTAAGTATCCTTTGCTTTGTTCTTGTGTGTCCATTGGTGTGGGACTGAATTACACTTCATTTTAGTGTGCTTTGGTGTCATTTTCCTCTCATTTGCATTAATTTTTGTATGGATGTCCAACTCCCCTACTATTAGCCAAAACTATGCCACAATTTTGCCCTACAATTTTGGTTATGTTTTCATCCCAAGAACACCTTCCTTTTGAGTACACTCATAAGGAAATTGTCTTTGGTCAATTGTTATTGAGTAAATTGATTTGTGATTGCTCAATTTTGTGGTTCTATGTGCTAAAACATATCTTGGATAGCAAGTGAGTTGTTTGAAAAAAAAAACAAAAGAAAGAAGAGGAAATATTAGTGGAAAACAAACACAAAAGAAAAGAAAAAAATGTGAAAGAAACAAAAGTGAAAACAAAACAAAGAAAAGAATCAAAAGAGAAAACAAAGAGCAAAAAGAAAAGATAACAAGAAAGCCACCAGTGTTGTCTTGAAATTTTTGTGAGCAACAAAAAATTTTCTACAACTTTGAGCTCCATTCAATCCATAATTTAAACTTATTTCTATGTCATTTCTCCATTGTATTCAAATTGAATGTATTTGTTCAGAATGCATAATCAATATTCTAGCTTAGAAACTTAATTTGGAGTGCAATTGCTTGATATTTTTGCTGTAACTTTGTAATTTTCCCTTGCAACTTTCAGTTTACCCAGAAAATTTTGGTTGCTAGCCAAAACCTTGTCCATTTCATTTGTGCTCCTTGTTTATTCTTTACTACTTTTTCTTGTTGGTTCATGCCACATTAGAGTTATTTGAGTATTGTATGATATTGATTGATACATTTTGAAAAACTCCAAGATCTTGTCTCCTTAGTTCCTATAGAACCTTAAGGAAGGAAGATAAAAGTGGTAAAAGGCAAGAGAGTTTCTAAGCTTATTGAAGGGAAAAAGCCTAATTGTGAGTGAAAACACAAGTAGAGTGATCTAAACAATAGTGAGTTGAGTGATTTGGTGAGGTCCATATTGCTCTAACCCTTGTTTTATAGAAATTTTATTTCTCCAAAAAGATGATAAAAGGTAGTGAATCACAACTCAATGAAGTCATATTCACTATAAGAGCAATGCAACAATAATTTGAAAGAGTGAATGTGAAAATGGATGTCCTTGGTGAAAGAATCTCAAATGTGAAAAATAAAAAACATCCTCATGAGAGAAAGATTAGATGAATAAATGACCAATATGGGAGTAATGAGGAGGATTGGAGAGATGAGGGAGATGAAGAAGAGTTGTCCACTTCGCACTATGAATCTACAAAAAGTGAAAGAAGAAGAGGTAGGAGCAATATAGGAAGGAGACATGAGAGACCAAGAAGGCAAAGAGTGGATTCTAGCCTACACAATATTAAAATAATCATACCATCATTCCAAGGCAAGAATGACTTCGTGGCTAATCTTGAATGGAAAAAAAAAGTTGAGCTCATCTTTGAATGTCATAACTATTTGGAGGAGAAGAAGGTGAAAATAGCGGTTGTCAAATTCATAGATTATGCCATCATTTGGTGGGATCAACTTGTACAAAATAGAAGAAGAAATTTTGAGAGAGAATTGTCTCTACCTGGGAAGAATTGATGAAAATTATGAGAAAAAGATTTGTCCCTTCACGTTATTATAGAGAGTTGTACCAAAAGCTTTAAGTTCTCAATCAAGGTTCTAAGAGTTTTGAAAAGTACCACAAAGAAATAGAGGTAGCAATGATAAGGGCAAATGTGAAGGAGGATAAGGAGGCAACTATGGCTCAATTCCTCCATGGTCTAAACTGAGACATTCCAAATGTAGTTGAGCTACAATACTATATGGAACTTGAGGATATGGTACACATGGCCATAAAGGTGGAAAGACAAATCAAGAGAAGGCCTTCTTCCAAGTTTGCTCGTCAATTAAGTTTCTCTTGGAAGACAAGTTAGGATAAGAAATAAGAGCAAAAAGATTTCAAGGCCTACCTAGTTGAAACTTCCTCAAAAGTTAAAGTTGAAGATTCAAGAGGCAAAGGTAAGTTGGAGGTGCCACAAAAACAAAGAAATATCAAATGCTCAAGTCACGACCATTATGCCTTTGAGTGTCCTACTAAAAATGTCATGATATAGAAAGGCAACAGGGAGGTTGAATCAGCTAGTGAACATGAGAGGGAGAAGGAGAAGTCTAATTTAAGTAGTGAAGTGAGTAATGAACTGCAAGAGGTTGTAGTTAAAGGACAGGCACTAGTGGTGAGAAGAGCTTTGAATGTCTAAGCTAAAGAGGGGAATGGAGAACACAGGGAGAATATTTTTCACACTAGATGTCATGTAAAAGGCAAAGTTTGCAATATAATTGTTGATGGGGGAGTTGTATTAATATTGCTAGTACAATCATGGTGGAGAAACTAGCTTTGTCTACTTTAAATCATCCCACTCCTTATAAGCTACGATGGTTGCATGAAAGTAAGGCGATAAAGGTGACAAAACAAATGTTAGTGGCCTTCTCCACTGGGTGGTATCAAGATAAAATTTTGTGTGATGTTGTTTCCATGCAAGCTACCTATTTGTTATATGGAAGACCTTGCCAATTTGATAGGCATGTAGTCTATGATGGCTTCCTAAACTAGTATAACTTCATGAAGGATAACAAGTTCATTACTTTTGTACCCCTCACCTTTAAACAAATCTTGGAAGATCAATTGAAAAGAGAGAAAAGTAAGGAAAAGGTGGGTGAAGAAAAAAAGACCAAGAGTGAAGAAAAAGAAAGAAAGAGTGGTAAAAATAGGATGACCAAAAATTCAAAACAAGAGAAAAAGAAATTGAGTGTATTTACTAAGATTAGCGATGTTAGGCAAGTCTTTTATTGCAATCATCCTATGCTACTTCTTGTGTGCAAAGGTGCTATTTTAAATGTTAATCATGAAATTAATATTTTACTTAGTGCTATTGAGTCTATTTTACAAGAATATCAAGAGGTTTTCCCTAAAAAAGTGCCTAAGGTTAGCCACCATTAAGAAGGATAGAGCACCAAATTGATTTCATTCCTAGAGCCTCCATTCCAAACTAGCAAGCCTATAAGACAAACCCTGGAGAGGCTAAAGAAATCCAAAAGCAAGCAGAGGAGCTCATGGCCAAAGGTTACATTAAAGAGAGCATGAGTCCTTGCGTGATTTCAGTCTTGTTTGTGCCTAAAAAGGATGGAACAT
Source organism: Saraca asoca (assembly GCA_026873985.1). Taxonomy (NCBI): domain Eukaryota; kingdom Viridiplantae; phylum Streptophyta; class Magnoliopsida; order Fabales; family Fabaceae; genus Saraca; species Saraca asoca. The sequence continues at coordinate 3,614 of JANHAO010014078.1, read as the reverse complement.
GGAGAATGTGTGTTAATTGCCGACCAATCAACAAGATCATCATAAAGTATAGACATCCTATCCTTAGGTTTGATGATATGTTGGATGAGTTGCATGATTCCTGTTTGTCGTCTAAAATGGATCTAAAACATAGATAGCATTAAATTAGAATGAGGTCAGGAAATGAGTAGAAAATCACATTTAAAACTAATCATGGTTTGCATGAATGGTTGGTTATGCCTTTTTACTTGACAAATGCTCCTAGTACTTTCATGAGGTTGATGAACCATGTTTTGCATGCTTTCATTGGAAAATTTATGGTTGTCTATTTGATGATATTCTTATGTATAGTAAAAATGAACATGAGCATATTAAGCATTTGAGATGAATTTTGCAATGTTTGAAGGATGAACTATTGTATGCCAATATTGATAAATGTTCTTTTTGCTTGAAGAAAATTAATTTTTTAGGTTATGTGGTGAATGGCAATGGTATTAAAATGGATGAAGAGAAGGTGAAAGCCATCAAAGATTGGCCAATCCCTAAAATTATGAGTGAGGTAAGGAGTTTTAATGGATTAGCTAGTTTCTGTAGCTGATTTGTGAAGGATTTTAGCACCACAGCCACACCTTTGACTAAACTTGTGAAAAAATGTGGGATTCAAGTGGGAGAGTGAGTAAGAGAGAGCTTTTTGTTTGCTTAAAGAAAAAATAACTTATGCTTCTTTACTTGCTCTTCTTAAATTTTCTAAAGCTTTTGAAATTGAATGTGAGACTTTAGGACTTGGAATTGGAACCATTCTTTAGTGAAAAGCTTGATGGAGTAGCCCTCAATTGCCTTACATAAGAACTCTATGCTTTGGTTTGGCCTTTAGAGACATGGCAACACTACTTGTGGCCAAGGGAATTTATCATCCATACTAGTCATCAGTCCTTGAAGCATTTGAAGAGGCAAAAGAAGTTGAATTGCCGACATGTAAAGTGGATAGAGTTCATTGAGACATTTCTCTACACCACCTAATACAAGCAAGGTAAAGAGAATATGATAGCTTATGCCTTTTCTTGCAAGTATACCCTATCTTAACTATGCATGCTATATTGTTGGATTTTGAACACATTAAAGAATTATATGTGAGTGATTATGATTTTGCCAGTATGTTCAGATAGCTTTTGAAAAGTACTTTTGGCTTGAGGGTTTTCTCTTCAAAGAAAATAAATTGTGTGTGCCTAAGTGTTCTTTGAAAGATTTGCTTATTAGGAAAGCTCATGGAGGATTAATGGGACCTTTTGGCATTTCTAAAATATTGGTTATTTTGCATGAGCACTTCTTTTGGCTGGGCATGAAGCATAATATAGAAAAACTTTATGTAAATTATATAACTTGTAAGGGAGCTAAATCTAAAATAATGCCTCATAGTCTTTATACCCCATTCCCAGTGAACTTTGGATAGTCATTTCCATAGATTTTATGCTTGGTTTGCCTAGGTCTAACAATGGAAAGGACTCTATTTTTGTTGTGGTTAATAAATTCTTTAAAATGGCTTATTTCATTCCATATAATAAAATTAATGATGATACTCATTGTTGATTTATTCTTTAGAGAGATTGTGAGATTGCATAGGGTGCCTAGGAGCATAGTTTTAGATAGAAATGTTAAGTTCTTGTGCTACTTTTGAAAGGTCCTTTAAGGGAATTGGCAACCATGTTTAGATTTTCTGTTGTATTTGTTGTAAACTTCAAATTTTCTACTATGTTCTACTATATTTGCTGCTATATTTTCTTTTGTATTAGCTATGTGGGTTCATAGAATTTTAATTTAACTACTTTCACTTAACCCCATTTGCTTTCAATAAATAAGTTGGTGTGATCATTGTACTCATAATGATAGTATTGCAAACACGTGATTTGGGAAAGTAGGATAGGTTATAGTTAATTTATAAGAATTGACCATGTTACTTGTCCAAGATGCATTGGTAGGACTTTTATGATTTTTTCATACATTAGTTATATATAAATGATTTTCAGGATTGTGTATAATAACTTACTTTAATTTTATTTTACAGCCATCAAATACAGGAAAGGACATGTTACAGATACAAGGCCCTCTTCCTATGATAGTCGTAACACACCACCTTAATTTAGATCCTTCGATTGTTAAATTATGTATAGGGTTGTTGAATTCTAATGTTTGACAACAAATGTTTAAATATTTATTATTAATATAAAATTTGTATTCAATTTCATTTGTTTAAAATGTATGCATTTATTGTAAATTATTCTTGTAGTAGGGTAATAGATAAAGGAAAAATTAGAACAAGGAAACAAAAAAAAATTGAAACAATGCATTTAGCAGTGGTTTTATTGGAAAAAATTTCCAGAAAATTGTCGCTATAATCAAATAAAACCACCATAAAAAAATTATAAAAAATTTTCAAAAAACCACCACTAAATGTGGCGAAAACCACCACCATAAAAGAATAAAAAAAATCATCACTAAATGCGTGACAACTTCCACGAAAAAATAATTTTTTAAAAAAAAATTATGGCAAACTACCGCTAAATGCAGAGGAAACTACCGCAAGAAACAAAAAATTATTTTTTAATTTTTTGGGAAATCGCCACTAAATTCAAGGAAAACTGCCGCTATCTAATATTTTACGGCAATTTTAAAAATCACCGCTAAATTCAAAGAAAACTGCCACTATGTATACCATTTCTAGTGGTTACAAAAATCGCCACTAAATGCAAAAATAACCTCCACTGATACTTCCCAACCCATGGATCTATGATGCTTTCAAAAACTACCATGTAGGGTATTAACGATAGTTAAAACTGCTACTAAATACACAACAAAACTGCCACTAAAGGTAAATTTTTTGTAGTGTCCTGACGTTCGTATTATATCCTTTTCCATGCCATTATGTGATTCATTCAACATTTCCTTTCTTGATAATAACTATTCAATTTAATTATAATCAACTATTAAACAGGGTGGCATCATAATAAATCATATGCAGTAGCTACCCATGATAACTAGCAGTGGGACACTCAAGTCAACCAATCATATTACAACATTCAATCTATGTAATTAATTTAATGGCCCTACAAGATAATTCAGTCACAAATAATATACACTAATACTATATAAGTCAAGGGAAAAAGTGATAAGGGTTGTGGTCCTAAATCACTTTATTTCCTTTATTAAATGCACTCTCTGCATTTTGTACAGTTGTGCCCCTACACCGCACCCTTTACATATGTCAACAACTATTATGGCTTTTATAGTGATGAATAAATTAGTCTATTTTATCTTCCTAAGACACATAGGTTTCCTCTTTTTACTATGTATCAGTCACATGCACAAACATGTCTTTCATCATACTATCTAATCCTCATATTTTCATAAGAATATTATCATTCTACCCTTGTTAAATCCTTCATTCATAAACATTCAAAGATCGTGTACTTACAAATCCCTATTAATAGATTCACACTTAACATAATTTTGTTTAATAATTATTTAATTTAATCCAAGTAAATGTAACTTAATTTTGTAATACCCGAAAAATTTATAAAATAAAATGGAAAATTGAAAATAATAGTTGAAAATGAAAAAGGGTTAAATTGAAAAGTGTT
>JANHAO010014077.1:0-15527 GCA_026873985.1 Saraca asoca | reverse complement strand
TATTATTGTGTATTAGACTATGAATTTGTTTTTATATTTTACAGGGATAATATCATTAACTACTTATGCAAATAAATAAGGTGGGTGGTAAAAAAAAATTTAAAAAATATGAAAAATCTTAGTGGCGGTTAAACAAACCGCTACTATGTTAACTAGTTCACGGTTAAAAATTACGGCGATTACACTAAACCGCCTCTATTTTTTTACAAATGCATTGCTCACATAGCGGCGGTTAAGTTTAACTGCCGTTATAATTTTATCGGACACAATGCTTTACACATAGCGGTGGTTAAGGTTACCTGCCGCTATAATTTTTTCGGACACAACGCTTTCCAGCGGTTCACTCTAACCGCCGCAAAATGCACGCTGGCGGTGGCTTCTGTGGTGGTTAAGTTAATCGCCATTAATGTACTCAGCGGCAGCTGTAATCGCCGCTATTTGCCCTGCTTAACCGCCGCTAATTCGGTCTTTTTTTTGTAGTGTGGGCAGTTAGTAATGCACCTCCCTAAAATATCATTCATGTGTAATTTATCCCCCCCTTTTTTTCCACCTTACATTCAATTTTGATATAGAAATAGTTCAAATAACCTTCATAAACCATATTTTAATATGTATAACATGAATATGCAATAATATTATCATTTTCAACCCCAATTATTTTCATAAGTGAAAATTTTTATTTATTGCTTTAAAAAATAAAGAATAGAAATTAATACAAGATAAATAAAAATTAAAAATTTATACAACAATTTTGATTTGAAATTGAGTATGTCTTATTTTAAATCCTAAAATTGATGAAATTAAGATAAAAAGAGGTAAATTGTACAGTACTATTAATTTATAGAGATATGTTGCTGAGTTTGAAAATTCAATGGAGTAAATTACACAAAACCTATAATGTAAGAGGTTTTGTGTAATTTAACAAAAAAAATTAATTATTCAAAAAGTTAATATTCTTTGGAATAGTGTTACTCCTATCCAAATCCAATTTTACAAATTTACACATAAAATAATTTAAAATAAATTAACTTCATCTACATTATAATAAATTGGACCAATCTAAAATTATGTCCAAGTGTGATTGTGTAGGAAATTATAGAAAAGATAATTATGAGAAAAACATAATTCTTACTCGTTTCTATTAGCATTATTCTTACTTGTTTCTATTTTGCCATGAACAGATTCTTCATATAGGATTTGCATATCAATATAATTCATATTGATACAGCTAAAAGGATCTCTGCAAATGAGATTTAGGAAATCTCCAAACATCATCCATACCCAAAGATTATCCAAACTATAGCATTTTTTGGATGAATAAATAATGCACCAAGCCCCAACTGATGTTAAAAACAGAAGAAAAAAAATGTAATTCTCCAGCAGCATGATGAGGAAAAAAAACTGGCATTGCATCATTTTATTATATAATCATCTTTATATCTAACCTAGGGAGGGAAGTTATAGTATCACATTATCCCTTTGACTCTATCAATATGCATGAAATAAAATAGAAACCAAAATACACAAGGTCAGCATTTCACATTACAATGGCTATAATTATTGGCAATCTAGGTGAAGCCTGGAAAAAGGAGAGGGGTGTGAAGGATTAAACACAGAAAACAAAAATTATTAATAGAAGAAAAAAAATCATGAACCTGCTAGCAAAATCTGCTTTATGTTCTCTCCAATAAATCCTTTAATCAAAAACTAAAATTTACACATCACTTGGTAATGATTGGAAAAACCCCCTTGTATCTGAAAAAATGGGATGCTTATCATAATAGTTAGAAGTGCTTCTATCATTGTCATGTTTAGTATTTTTGTAACAATTTGAAACCTAATACTCATCTTTAGGATGTATTTTGGCAATGGCCAAGGGTGGAAGGAGTCAATAGTGAGAGGAAAACTAATCATGTTATGATGTTAAAAAGTGATCAAGGCCTGAAGGATATAATAGAGGGATGAGAAAAGAGAAAGAGTCATCTATGTATTCTAATGCCCTTCTTGCAGTGGCTTGGGATTATCCATTGGTGTTAATTTTTCTCAAAGAAATCACTCCTGGTTAGGCTATTTTAGATGAGTTGCTACTCTCAACAGATCTTAGGAAATTGTCTTTTGATTAAGTGGTTTGAGTAGCTTTGGCAATTATAGATCTTAAAACACCAGATTCCCTCAAACGTTGAATAATAACCTATAAGGGTATGTTTTACTGATTATGCATATTATCACTAAAATAGTTTTCTAGGAGAAAATCTTGAAGGTAAGCTAGATTGGAAGGACACTTTTCTTGATCTAGCCTTCTCTTCTCTCTCTCAATCCCAAACACACACAAAAGACAAAGATATACTTGCCATGGAAGCATATATGTGGGTCAAGATGCCATTCTTCATTAATTTCAAGTTTAGAGCTTTTTCAGTCCTCATAATGCATTCTTGATACCTAAAACATAAGAGGCAAAGGTAGTCGTGATAATGACAACTCACTGATATGTTGAGTTCTAACATGAAGCATCTTTAACGTCATCTTTTGTTCGCTAGCATCCACATCAATCACATCTTGGAGTCAAATTAGAAAATTTAGGGTATGTGTAATGCAAAGAAGCCACTTCCTCCAACTTAATTTCACTATTACAAAAAATTTGGAAAATAACAGAGTAAGAAATTAGGACATAGACAATGTATTATGGCATATTGATTGTATACTATAAACATTTTATTCAAATTAGTTTTTATGAACAATAATGAGAAAGCATGGAAGAAAGAGCCACAACCAAGCAGAATACACATTCTTAGTTAGGTGTCTTCAATATTAACATGCACAAGAAATTAATAACTGATAAAACCAAATTGTTAGTAAATAGGTTAGTTAAAGTGTTAAGCCTATGTAGGATAGGTAATAAGCCTATGTAGGATAAGTGATAAGTCTAGACAGTTCAATAAATTATAGGCCAATTAGGATTCTATTTCATATACATATTTTCAATATAAATATATATGCCTGGCTCATTGTTGAACATGACTTCATAATATCTTCTCTCTATCCTCTTAGCATGGTATCTAGAGCCCTCTAAATCCTAGATATTTTCTCACTTCCTAACCTAACTGAACAAAACTCATCCTCTCTCTTCCTTATTCTCCTTCTTTCTTCTTTTGATGCCGTAAGTCAGGGCGGTTTCTATTTGATAGCAATTTTTGAACTACAAGTTTAGTGGTAAGTATCCAGCATCTAGATACAGTATTTATGGTGGCTAGTAGTCATCAATTTTGGTAAAAAAAACATATCTATCTAGAAGCACGTGCATAGAAGTTCAAATCTATGTGGAGGGGTTTGGAGTGCGTGAGGCAAAGAAAAATAAATTTGGGTTGACAGAGTAGTAGATCGATAGACAACATACCTCTCTAGGTGGTGCATGTAACAACATGCTTTGTTCTGTGTGGCACATGAGGTCTACGTATAGAGAACTCCAGTAGTGCATGGTGGTGCATGAGGCACTTTTCGGTAACATGCTTTCTCTTAGAGCTTCTCCAGTAGCCAACACACCTCCTTATGTGGTCGATCTTTGATTTGAAAAGTTCTATTACAATTTTTTATTTATTTTTATAATTTTGGTGCTATTTTTTTTATTTTTTGGTTGAATTATCTATGTTGGCTACTAATCTAAAGACCAAAAATAAAAATCCAACCTTTAGGGATGAAGAAAAATCAAAAAGTAAAACCCACTTTTCAGATCTGATTCCAACATTGACTAGAATTATTGATTGGAAGTTGTATACAGAAGGCCAATAGTATCTTGCTCAGAGAAGAGCTATTGAATACTTCTTTGAGGGGATTGAAAAGGCATATCACCTTACTTTAGATCCTCCTATAGATGACACCAAAGTTAAATGGATGGTAGAAAACTGATGTTTGTTTGGCCTATTGTGTAATACCTTAGTAAATGGAGTGAGAATAAAAATGCTCATTGCAAAATAATCAATGACTTGTGTACTTTCCTCAAGAGGCTATACTTAAGAAAAGATAATTTGCATTAGATATACAACTTATGCGTATCATTGTTTTAGCTCAATGGAAAAGGCAAAAATATCTCACAAATATATTTTGATATTAATCATCTCTTTGAACAATGGAATGCTCTTATTTCTATCACTACTCAACAAGAACAATTGGGAGCCCTATGTTTTTTTATGGTTCTACCCTTTGAACTAAGACTACTTGTCAACAAATCTTGACCAGTTTTAAACCACTCACATGGGTAAATGTATCTTATCATGTTCTTCGAAATGTCAGAGATGTATTTTCTTAATCTACAACTCCTAGTGAGTCATCTGCCTTGATTGGATTTGATACTAGAAAGGGTCATGGTAGTAGTAGAGGAGGAAAAGGAAGGGGGCATGATTCTAATAATGCCTACGTCTATCATTATTGCAAAGAACCTAATCATATCAAGAGAAATTGTCCCAAGTTAAAAAAAAAAAGCATCACCTTGATTTGCAAATATTACAACTAGTACTTCTGCACCAGAGTCTGAGCCTACTCATGGAATAATCATATCTAAAGAGGAGTATGCTTGATATCTTTAACTCCAAGCCTCTCAGCAATCATCACCTATCCAATCCACTACCACTATGGTTCAGACAGGTAATCCTATTGTGTGTCTCTCCAGTTCCAAAACTAAATGGGTTATTAATTTTGGTACTACTGATCATATGCCAGGTAATACAGGTATCTTGTCTTCTTTTCATAACTCCTCTATATCTTATGTTACTTTAGCTAATGGGTCTACTGCTTTTGTTGTTGGAAGTGATACAAATAATATTGCATGTAATGTTTCTTTATCTAATATTTTATGTTTTCCCAAGTTCCCATTCAATTTACTTTCTGTGAACTAATTAACATGTACCTATGATTGTGGCATTTTCTTTTTTCCTAGTTATTGTGTTTTTTAGGATCTTTTGATGAAGAATATTTTTGGTAGAGGATATGAATCTGGTGGGTTCTACATGCTTGATGAAAAAGTTCCTCAACCAATTGTTGCATTTGCTACCCCCACTCTACCATAGTTACATTGTCACTTAAGTCATTCTTGTTTAGCATCTTTAAAGAAATTGTATCCTAGTTTAAGTTTTGTTTCTACTTTAAATTGTGAGTCATGTCAGTTTGATAAACAGCATCATCAGTCCTATATTCCTCAAGTCAATAAATGAGTTGTATCCTTTTTTGAGTTAATACATTTAGATATTTGGGTCCTTCTCTTATTATTTTGTTACTTTTGTTAATAACTATTCGAGAGTTACTTGGCTTTACTTGATAAAAAATCGATTAGAATTGTTTGATTTTTTTGTCCCTTTCATGCTTAAATTAAAAATCAATTCTAAACACCTATATGTAACTTTTGAAGTGATAATGCTAAAGAATACTTCTCAAGAAAATTTTCTTCTTATTTGTCATAGCATAGTACAATTCATTAGTCATCTTGTGTAGTTACTCTACAACAAAATGGAGTAGCTAAAAGAAAAAAAACATCACCTATTAGAGGTAGCTTGTGCTTTCTTGTTTCAAATGAAAATGCCTAAGGTGTTCTAGGCATATGCGGCTGCTACAACCTATTTTCATTAATTGTATGCCATTTTCGATTCTTGATAGGCAAGTACCTTATTGTCTTTTGTTTCCTTCTCAGACATTGTTTCCTCTCACTTCATAAGCTTTTGACTGCACATATTTTGTTCAAGATTATCATGCTTAAATTTCTAAGTCAGATCCTTAATCTTTGAAATATGTCTTTCTTAGATATTCTTGAACTCAAAAGGGGTATCCATGTTATTCCCTTGAATTAGGTCATTATATTATTTCTTCTGATGTTAATTTCTTTAAGTCCATTCCATTTTTTGCATTTTTTGAGTCTTCTTGCTTAGTGTCAAATTCTAAATTTGTTTATGAACATTTCCTTATACATTCCACTCCTCAAGATTCTCAGGTCTCTTCCACTAAAATTTGAACTTCTCCTCCCATTAAGTATGTCTATTCTTGTAGAGTGTGGGTACTAGATGTGGTTTGACCTTTTACCATTACTAAGAATCAAGTAGAGTGCCTGTTACAGACATCTCATCAGCTTTATCTCCCCTAGTGACTTCTTCCTCATAAGATCTGCTTCTTGCGTCCTTTGATCTTGACTTGCCTATTGCTTAGTGAAAAAGTATTCATAGTTGCACTCAGAAAAGTACCTATAATCACCCTTATTGAATTTCTACCTTTGTGTCTTATTCATCTTTACCTATCTCGTCACAATGCTTTCTTGCCTTGTTAGATTCTATCACTATTCCTGAGTCAATTTTAGAGGGACTTTCTCATGACAGGTGACGTGCTATTATGAAAGAAGAAATGATGGCTCTTAAGGCTAATCAGACTTGAGATTTTGTGCCTTTATCGCATGGTAAGCAACTTATTAAGTGCAAATGGGTATTTGTAGTGAAAGTTAATCTAGATGGTTCTATTGCTCAATTGAAAGCTCACTTAGTGGCAAAGGGTATGCTTAGACTTATGGCACTAATTATTCTAAAACTTTTTTCTATTGTGGCTAAGATTCTTTCTATTTGTTTATTTATCTCTCTTACTGCCTCTTAAAATTGGGTTATTCATCAGCTTGATGTGAAAAATGCCTTTATCCATGATGATCTAATCAAGAAAGCATATCTCGAGCAACCACCTAGTTTTATTGCTTAAAGGAAGTATGAAAAACATAGTGTGTAGGTTGAAAAAATATCTTTGCTCAGATTGAAACAGTCTTCTCATGCATGGTTTAGAACATTTAGTGATGTGGTCATGGAATTTAGGATGCAAAAAGTGATCATGATCATTCTATTTTCTATAAACAATCAAATTCTGGTTGTATTCTTATGACTGTCTATGTGGATGATATTGTGATTACTGACACTGATAGTTTGGGCATTTCAAAATTGAGGACTTCTCTCTAAACCAAATTTTAGATTAAGGACTTAGGAGCACTTCGATACTTTTTAGGTATTGGGATTGCTTGAAATAAGCAAGGAATTTTCTTGCCTTAGAGAAAATATGTGCATGATCTTTTAAATGAAACAGGTTTTCTTAGGACCAAACCATATGATACCCTATGATTCTAAATGTTAAGCTTGGGTTGGAAGACGGTGGATTACTAGAAGACCCAAAACAATAAAGATGATCAATGAGAAAATTGAACTATCTTACTAACACTAAGCCTGACATTTCTTTCCTAGTTAGTGTAATAAGTCACTTTATGAATTCTCCAAGAACTTCTCATTAGGATGCAATTGTTCACATATTAAAATATCTAAAGAAGGCACCCGAGCATGGAATCTTATATGACAATCATGGCCATTATAAAATAGAAGGCTTTTATGATGCAGACTAGATAGGATGTTTGATGGACTAAAAATGTACTTCAAGATATTGTGTGTTTGTTAGTGGAAATCTTGTCTCCTGGAAAAGTAAAAAATAAGCTCTTATATCTTAGTCAAATGCAAAATCTGAATATCGAGCTATGGCTCATGTTACACCTAAGCTTGTGTGGATTTCTTACTTTCTTCATCAACTTAGGATTATGTCCTCTGGAGTTACGCAGTTATGGTGTGATAATCGGGTTGCCACTTATATTGCTACAAATCTTGTTTTTCATTAGCAAATGAAGCATCTAGAGGTTGATTGTCATTTTGTTAGGCAAAAACTCTAGGAAGGAGTAATTAATCTTAGGCATATTAGAACTGGGGATAAACTTGCTAACTTATTTACTAAGGTACTTCTGGGGAATTGATAATATTTGCAACAAGCCAGACATGTTTAACATCTATGCTCCAACTTAAGGAAGAGTGTTAGTGAATAGGTTAGTTAAAATAATAAGCCTATGATTAGATAAATGATAAGCCTATGTAGGATAAGTAATAAGTTTAAATAGGTCAATAAATTATAGAATTATTAGGATGATTTCATTTACATATCTTTAATATAGATACATATGTTTGGCTCATTGTTGAGCACAGCTTCATAATATCTTCTGTCTCTCTCCCTCTTAACACAAATTAACATACTTAGGTGTCTTCATATAGCTATGCCATCTATACTCACCATTAGGATGTTGATGATTCTGAATCTAAACAGCTAATTTTCCATTTCCACAAGTGAGGAAGTAGTTTGGATTACCATTGAGTTGCTTCTTCGTAATTTCCAAAATATATATCTTTTGGAAGATAGATGTAGTTCCGTTTGAACATGGAGACCTACAATATTGTAAGTTATACATCTACCAATAACAATACCATATTTCAAAATGACAAAGATCGAATGAAACAAAGGAATTAAAAGAAGAATGAAAATTAAAAGACTTCTACAAGCACTCAACCCTGAGGTAGATTTTTTTCTTTATTGTTATGTGAAAAACCACAGCAAGAATACAAAAATTCTTTGAATATGCATACCAATGCATATAGCAAGCAATGCTAAGAAAGTGATCAAGGAGAGCTTTCAATAGCACTTTTGTTGAACAAATAACATTGCAAAATTGCAGGAAATTCAAGTTTAGAGAAATTTCTATACACAAAATGAGACATAAAAAAGATAAAGAATGTTGACATCTAAGAAGACAAGAAATTAGAAGTCTTGGAAGTAACTTATTTTGCAATTATTTAATCTTCAAACAAGATTAATTGTATCTTCTCTTTTAAAAACAAAGTAAAGTTTTAAGCATATACCTCACTGAAAGGCTCCTTAATATCATCCCTCTCAACACTGCTCTCCTAAAATAAAGTTTCCAATGTTAGTTAATTAACATCAATAGTAATATTAGAGATACCAAATAACTATAGTGTGATCAACTACTTCATTGACTGATATAACTGATTGATATCAACATTATCAAAAAAATTTATTAATCTGTACAAAGCTACTACACTTGCATAATTTGGAAAAATAACCATATCCACATTTCTAGGAACATCAGATAGCAACTATCTCAAAGAGTAATCTGGTGTTCCTATTGGATGTATCAATTCATCAGTGTCAACATGGAAGATCTAATCCATTCCAAAATCCTAAATTAAATATAGTAAAGAAATATTAAGATCTTAGAATTATTATATTACAATTACAATGATAAATGCATGCTAATTGGGCAACATGATTAAAGAATGAAAATCAATCATACTTTTGCCATAACAATAGCCATTTCCATGTTTAATGATTGCTTAACAAATAACTCATAATTACATGGCTTGTAGAAGAAGCTTGCCAACCCTATCTCATTCCAAATCTGACTAATGCATAAAAGACAATAAGACAAAATAAAGTATCATTACTCCAATCTATAGTTAGTAAAATAATGGCAAAGTTCAAAACTCAATTATTAAATTTCAGCATATAAGTAAAGTATATAAGAAGATTATTATATATCAAAATTGTTAAAAAACCACTCAGTTGGATATTTTGAGTTGTTAAGCAAATGGTTCTTATAATCCTACATAATTCCTCCCTTGGAAGCTTGCAAGCACTCAAATATGGAGAAAACACAAACTCATTACTACATTGTTTTGAAATTTGACACTACCTTGTAGTTTGTACTATAAGGATTGAAACTATTAAGCAATAAAAAAATTGTTTTATTCTTGAAAAAATACAGGAAGGATGGCAACCCTGCATGGGCAAAAACATTGACCATAATAATTCATTGATGGGATTTTAACACAATATAAAACAAACATATTATGAGATAGTTGATTTCAAGCTCATCATGTCCAAGTATGCACTTTGTCTAAATATTACATTCACCTAGATGCTGTAAGAAATATTGCGATTGTTATACCCAATGTATTTATTAGATAACTGAAACTCCAATCTCTACCAAAGCTAATTAATACTGAACAACACAAACAAAAAACCAACATAGATCTATAATACAGACCATATTATATTATTACTACAACATTTTTGTTCTTTTGCAATACCAAAAAATTGTTGCTTAAAGTGTAAAAATTGTTGCCTATAAGAATAGGTAACGGTTTTTTATTGTGGTCTTATCAAACGTTACCTATTTTTTTAGGCAATAGTTTTTCTGGGGTTTCTGATAACAGATGACAAAACCATTGCCTATTGTTTAGTTATCGGTAACAATTTTTTTGTTTTATTTAGCAACGATTTTGGACTATTGTGGACTATGGCAATACTTATTAAGTGTTGTTAACTGAATAAAAGGCAACACTTATCAACCGTTGTCATATATAATAGGCAACAGTTTTTTTTACAGATAGGCAATGGTTTTTTTATAAATAAACAACACCTTGCTACATAATAGGCAATAATATTTTTACATTTAAGCAACACTTATTAATTGTTATCATATATAATAGGCCCATTGTCATACATAATAGGCAATGATTTTTTTTTTTATAGATAAGCAACATTTTGATATAGAACAAGCAACAATTTTTTTATAGATAGACAACACTTACCATCAGTTGTCATATATAATAGGCAATGGTTTTTTTTATAGATACGCAACACTTTGCTACAGAATAGGCAATAATTTTTTTTATAGATAAACAACACTTTGCTATAGAATAGGCAATGGTTTTTTTTTTTATAGATAAGCAATATTTTTTCAAACATCACATCCATTCCATAAAAAAAAAAGTTTGAAATTACTCTAATAGTCAATACATCAATTAATTTGTCCCACCAACATTATTTATATTACTTGTCTTGATGGGATAAATATACAATCTTGATGAAAACTTGTTTATAGAATAAATATGACATACTACTTTTGCTTTGATCTCAATTCTGCCAAGAATATTTATAGTGGCTTCAAAAAGCAGCTATGCCCATTTGTCACTATTAAGGTCATCAGATATGTAGAGGCGCCACTTTTCTAGAACCTTGAGGCTTCAAGCCAAGTTTTGCTACCATCAATAGACATATCTACTCTCTTAATGCCTCTATCACCTCTGGATACTGCATATCCATTAATTTTAACCTTCATAAACAAACATGCTTAAAATTAGGATTTAGTCAATTTGATGGACTAAATGCAAGGTATTGTTGCTTGCTATTATGGGTGTTTTTTAGAGTGAGCCTAACAAGATGAGTCCAACCAAGTAAGGCTTTAAAGGTGTCAAGATCATCGAGAGGAAGCATCGGCCTACTGATCACAAGCATGGGGCACAAGGTAAGCTCAGAAATAGAAGTTCGTGCTTACCAAGTGAAATTGATCTCGGGTCATCAAAAGGGATGAGGTACGACCAAGATATTCACCCTACGAGCTCGAGCTAAGGAGCATCCCTTAGTGCCATAAGTTATAAGATTACCATTATGAGAAGGTGAGCAACCTCTACTCCCAGCGTATGGCCAAGTCCAATCAATAGATAAGAGTAAATCTTCCTAGCCGGTAGAATAGCTCCCAAGGGAAGACACCTACCTGCAGACCTTGCATACCTCATTGAGTAGAGTCTAAATTATCTATAAGAAATAGGTACATGATGTAACTAATGTACAAATTAGGAAATTATCATTGTAACCTCCCCTATTTCTATAAATAGGGGTTTGTCCTCATAAAAGGGGGACAAGGGGACTTCCAAAGAATATAAAGGGAAGCTCCATCAAAATAGAGAGAAGAAAGTCTGTATATTGTATCACAACACACTTGAACAATGAAATCACTGCCCAACGAGCAAAATACAATCAGCATGTACGTAGGGGCCAAACTGGCTTTAGCTGAGCCACAATAAAAATGCTTCTGGCCTTTTCCCTTTTCTTCCTTCGCTCACTACATCTGACTATTTGCATGCTTATAACTCACCATTTGGGTGTTGGCTAAGATCTGGGTTCCCTGAACCAAATTTTACTATCAACATTTTGGCGTTAAAAGGAAGGCCCCGAACCTCCAAACTATTTTCCCTTCATTTTTGTGATTTGCTGGGCAGTTGCAATGGTAAGAGGAAGAGCAACTAGGAGTGTCAATGTTATCACTAGCTAACTAGAAGATCATATAGAACAATGAGAATTATCACCGGAGGGCTCAGCCTTCCTGGCAGTTGGCATATCTACTGTTCCAATAATGGACACAGTTAGTAATGAGGCACCATCCACCTCCCACCAGCCTATTGCCCTTGAGGTTGATGGAGTGCAATCTTGGTGTCAGCATCAGGAACTGCTTGAAAACACAATGAAGAAGATGCCCAAAAAAGTTAAAGCACTAGCCCAGGCATAGACCCAAAGGGTACAAAAACAAGCTCATGTCATAATACCTGGAGGGGGCCAACACATTATTGTAGCACACCCCTCTTACTCGCTGGAAAGGTCAGAAACTTGACGAATCTGTAAGAGCCAAGGTAGCCAATGACCTAAGAGCTCACGTCACTCAAAAGGCTCATGCAAGTCCAATCAGGGACATATCCCGAACTTCCATCCCAGCGATTAAGGATGAAATAAAAGCTAACAATCTTCTAGTCAGTGGCCTGAAACATGCAACCCGATGATTGAAGAGCTCCTCCGTAGGGTGAAACAACTTTAAGAGCATCCCTGAGTTTGGGATGATCGAGATCACTATAAACAAGGGACACTAGCCACCAGTGAGATAAAGAAACAACTTCTTCCTCAAGATTCAAGACCCCCGTGATCTCATAATACAACGGGGATAGTGACCCTTATGACCATCTGGATGCATTTAATATCTAGATGGACCTCCAAATAACCAATCCACTGGTCAAATGTCGAGTCTTCCCAGCTACGCTTGGGGATATACCCCGAACTTGGTTTAAGAATCTCCTGGCCGGTAGCATTGGTAATTAGGAAGAATTCCAAGAGAGATTTGTTAGCCAGTACAAAGCATTAAAAAGGTAGCTCACACCAACTTGCCATCTTGCAACAATCTTCCAGTGAGAGGGTGAGTCGCTAAAAGACTACATTACTCGATTCAGGCATGAGATCAAAAACATGGAGAGACCATTAGATGAGGGTATCTTGACAGCAATCTCTGCAGGACTCCGCATGGATGGAAAGCTTTATGAAAGCATCTACAAGTCCCAAGTGAAAGATCTCGTTAAATTTTATGAGTGAGTTCCCAAAGAAGTTAGGTGGGAAGAAGCCTTTGGTCGGGAAAAGCCTGGAAACAAGGACAATGCGAACCATTCTAACCAAAGGAGTGAGGAAGGAGATACCCGAGATAGTTACAAGGACTAACCAATGAAGAAAGCTAAAAATGATCTACCCTAGCACCGGGGCCAGTATGACAGTTACAGCATCCTAACAAATGCCCAAGAATGTATCTTCACAACTGAAAAGGATAGAGAGGATTTGGGAAACCCCCATCATTAAAAACTCGCAACAAGCATAGATATAATAGAGATCAATTTTATGCCTACCATGGTGAGGTCGAGCAGAAAATGTCAAGGTGCAGGGTGCTCAAAGACACCATGAGGGTCTCGTTTGAAGAGGCCACTTGCAGGACTACGTGGTGTAAACTCCTGGACAATGATCCTGGAATCCATAATAATAATAACCCTAATGCCCTAACATTTTCCTTTCTTCTATATGTGTTGTTCAAATGTAAATAGAAGTCTTAGACTTGTTTATAAATTCTGATAATGAAAATTTGAATGAATTTTTAGGAAACGCGAACACAGACTCAAAAATTGGCAATTTCATGATACTATTTCTCTAAAGCCCAAGAAATAGAATCATATACTTGCATATAAATGGGCACAAGACCCATAGCATTCACCTAGAATCTGGCACAGGATTGCCAGCTGGGCATGAGATCATCTCAAGTCTGGCACAAGATCATCTATATAATCTCAAGTCTAGCACATGATCGGCAGTATAATCTCAAGTCTGGCATAGGATTACCAGCATAATCTTAAGTCTGGCATAGGATTGCCAGTCTGGCATAGGATCGTCAGTATAATTCAAGTCTGGCATAGGATTGCCAGCTAATCTAGAAAGCAAAATTATAAAAACCCAGCTCTCATGTGCCTATTGCTTGTAGCTCTCATGTGGCTTGTTGCTCATAGCTCTCATACAACCTATTGCCCTCAGCTTTCATACGGCCTATTGCCCTGTAGCTCTCATATGGCCTATTGCTTGCAACTCTCATGCATCTTATTGCCCACAGTTCTCATGCAGCCTATTGCCTGCAACTCTCATACGGCCTATTCAGATTCCCACTCTCACTTAAGCTTATGTGCTTGAGCATGCAATTCTAATTCTTTCCAAGCAAATTGCTAGCATACATTACCCAAGATGGGTCGGTACGGCTAATTGGCCATCTTATATGGCATGTATCCTTTTAAGTCATAAATCATTAGCTTAAATTTATTTATACATACTCTTCTGCTATTAATTAAGGTCAATTGATCTATGTGATACATGATAAGTTCAAATGTTTGTTAAGTTATGATTTACAGGGAACTATTCGTAACAATTTGCTAATTTTTTGAAAAGTATCCATCGCAACATTCATGGAAAAATAAAGAAAAATAGTGTTGTCTAGTGTCTTTTGCTGCAAGATGAATTCATACAAGATTCAAAGTTAAGAATGGAGTTCAAAACAAATTGCAAAAATGACAAAATCAGCTACTGAGAAGATTAATCTTGAGGAACCGGGCTCTGATGAGAAGCAAGCTCAGTATTTGGGGTGGATGAAGTATCCCTTGTCTGATCATCTAGAGGCTCCATGACCTGTGGGTTAATCTCTTTGACGATAGCACTCTTAATGTGAGGGTCTTGGCTTAAGGGGCCGTGCCTTTACTAGAAGATTTACTTTTGGCTACCTTCTTAAAACCTTTAATAGCATTGAGAGCCTCCAGTTTGAAAAAGGAAAAATCCAGATTTGGATGATGCTTCCATAGGGTATATAGGAAAAGGGAGCTCATCTTAGATTCCTGATGAGCAAATAAAATATCTATAAAAATATTGAGTATCACTTCTTAATTGGTTGTTAATTTGTGGTTTTTACCTTACTTTTGTCTTAGTTTTGTTAGTTTGTTCTTGGTACTATTGTAGTTTGCATTTGTCTTTCAGGTTAGTGAAAAAAGCTTCAAAAGGAAGATAAAAAGCTGATGAATGAAGCACACTTGGATCAAGAAGAAGTTAAGGAAGAAGATATGAAAAGACTAAGTTGAATATGTAAAGGAGTCAAAAAGAACCATGAAGCCAGCATAGTCATGTCTTCAAGCACGATCGTGTTCTATGCCAAATCCTATAGCCTTGTAGAAGCCATCTAGCCCGAAACACAGGCAGCCCATGTCACAGACCACGGCCATGTTCCAAGCCTGAAACCTGTTATAAATAGCTGTTCAAGAGGTAAACTTAGGCATTCACCAATTACTCTTAATTAGGCCTATTAGAGCTCGAGTTCTCTAATTTTCTTAGGAGTTTTTCTCATTCTAATTAGGATTCCTTCTTTTCTTTAATGTTCTTTCAAGAATTTGATCTACATTCAGCATTGTTTTTCTTTTAATTCATCTTTCTTTCTTTATTGTTTCTTTATT
>JANHAO010014076.1:0-15537 GCA_026873985.1 Saraca asoca | reverse complement strand
CTCATTTTATATTATGAAAGTTGATGATTCTATTTCCTATATGATGATTGAATTATTGAATATTATGTTATCATACAGGTTTGATGGGCATGTAGCCCTTTGTTTTGAATGTAGGCCAAGTGGCCAGATGTCCGAAAAACAGAGGAAACTCTGTCGAATTTTTGGTAGAAATAAATAAATTCATATTGGTTGGTTTATATAATTTTTATGCATTGGTGTTGTCGTGATTGCATAGTAAGGCTTGTAGGGGGTTTCCTGAAGGAAAGGGATTCCTGATGGTGACCTTCTACACCGGTCACTGGCCCGGGATTTGGGTCGTGACATTGACATTCCAAGGTATTATGTCTAGCTTCTTCATGATAAGCATAGAACTTGCTTATATTTCTGAATCTGTTAGGAGTTATTATGGGGGCAGTCTTCTAGAAATTCTTTCAATCTTTTTCAGTTGTAAATATGCACTCCTAAGTATTTGATAGGGTGCTATAACTTTCATAGCAACCTTTACATTGAGGTTACCCACTCCGAGCCCTTTTTGTGACCTGATTATCGAAGTTATTGTTCTGGCTCTCTTTCTCGTTCTTGCCATTGCTTATTTTATTCTTGTTGTAGTCATTCTTCTCACTCCTCTGATCAAACCTTTTCGGGCCAAAGGTCTCTTCCCATCTGATTTCCTTGGCGGCTTGCTTGTACATTTCACTCAGGTCTTTCACTTAGGACTTGTATATCTCTTCGTATAGTTTTCTATCCTTGCGAAGTTCAGTTGAGATTGCTATGAGGATACTTTCATCTGAAAGATTCTCTACAGACTTTGCATCTGAACCTAGTGATGTAATCTTTTAACGACTTGTCTCTTTGTTGGAAGACTGTTGTGGGATGATAGGCTAGTACGAGCTACCTTCTCAATACCTTATATTGACTAAGGAATCTTGCTTGGCATTCTTCCTAGCTATGAATGCTATAAGCTGGAAGATTCTTAAGCCATGCCCATGGTATTTTCTTGAGGGTGGCTGGGAAAACGTGACATTTGACTAATGGGTTGGTTGTCTGAAGATCTATCTAGACATTGAACGCGTCCAGGTGGTCATACAGGTTGTTGTTCCCGTTGTATTGCGAGATGTTAGGGATCTTAAATTTGCTAGGAAGAGACTTCGTTTGGATCTCCTTAGTGAAAGGGGTCCTTTCCTCGTAACGGTCTTATTGGTCTTAAGTTGTAAGCCACTTTTCAAGCTGTTTCACTCTTTGAAGCAGCTCTTCAATCATAGAGTCTTGCATCTTAGATTGACAACTAATGATTCGTTAACTTCGGCCACTCCCCTGATTGTGGGAATAGCGATCTAAGGCCTTATACTTGATCCTGCTCAAGCTTTCTTCTCGATGTGAATTCTTATGTCATTAATCGTCTCCATCATTGCCCTTGCGAGCTCGATGGACCTTCGACCTCAATTGTGAATTATACAAATGAACAGACCCATCTCGTCTATTCTCCCCTCTAAGGGGCTTCTTCTGCTGCGCTTCTAGCTGTTGGGGTCCCTCTTCGGGCATTGTAGCCTCAATTTGTCTTTACATGCCTTGGGTCTGTGCATGAGCCAATGCCTTAACCATGTTGGCCAACTCCTTCAATGTGTTTTCAAGCGTTTCCTAACGCTGGTGCCATGCTTGAACTCTGTTAATCTCAAGAGCAATAGGCTGGTGATAGGCTAATGGTGACATGCCAACAACAGCACCTGCGATGGGGGTAACAAAGGCATCCGCTGTAAAGGAGGCAGAGGCCCCCAATGGTAACCCTTGCTGCTCCATATGACCCTCAGGTTGGCCAGCGATAGCATTAGTGCTCCTAGTGGTTCTTCTCCTTGCCATTGCAGCTAAACAATAAACCGAAGAGAGAAGATACAGTTGAGGGCCCTTCTTTTAGCGCTAAAATATTAACGGTAAAATTTGATAAGCCCAAATCTTAGTCAACCAGAATAATTCTATAATCCCCAAACTGCAAGCTATGGAAGCAAATGCAAACAAGAAGAAGATCGAGAAGAACGAATAACTATGGACACCAGGAGCTTTTTAACATAGTTCGAAAAAAGTCAGTGTGACCTCTACGTCCACAGTGGTTTATATTTACTTTTATGTGGTTGTTTCACTGTTCAGGCTAGCAAAACAACAATACAAATATCCTCTTACTATTTTAACAGAGTTTCTACATATATTTTCTCCTTTCCTTACTACAATGATTTCTCTTTCTATTTATAGAGTAGTGAGGGTTACAAGTGTAATTTAACAAGTTGTAAAACCATATTGTCCGTGGCTAGGGGCAATAAATGCTTAGCTATTCTCTGTTGATTCCTGGAGGCTGACTTGTCAATTGGGAGAATATGCCTCAGATTGCTTATTAGACTTAGGCATTTATACCTATGCTTTGAGTAGCTAGCTAGATGGTTTGAGCTCGCACTACGCGACCTGCCAGCTATGCATGTTAGTCCTATTCTCGGATTTAACCAGAATGTACTTTTTGGAACATGGTTGAAGGCCTACTTCGCTCAGTGAGATAGAGCTCGTCTTTAATGAGTTGAGGGTCGTTGCTTTGGCCTCATCCACGTTCCGAGCTCGCGATCGGCTATCCAGTACCTTTGCTGAACGACCTTGACGCAGGGTTATGGACGGGTTGGGCCTCTCCCTCCTGAATTTATCTGTTGGGTTTTTGCTAGCCCATTTCAAATAATATTAGAAAATACACACAACAATTATTAACATTAAATTATTATAATAATAATTCTACAATAAAATTTAAGTTTTGTGTCAATCAAAATTTATTAAAAAAAAATCATGTGTTCAATTTTAATAAGGAAAATGACAATAATATTAAATTTATGTAAAATTTGTGAAATTGATATTAAATTAATATTAAAATATCTTTTAATAATAATTTAATATATCTAATCCTTCGAGTATCAATTAATTTGGTGATTCACTCTTTTAAATTTAAATAAATTCACTTATAATTATTTTTAAAATTAATTACCTATAATAAATTATGTAAAAAATATTGATATTTTTCTAAACCCGCCAATAATAGTTTTTGATGCTTATGGAGTAAGCATTATCCGCAAAGATATAACTGCCGTGAAGTATTCTAGAGGCTGTTACATCGAAGAATACTCCAATAAAGGCGAAGACACAATACTCAATGAAACAGTTTCCGGTGGGCCATACCAAATCCCATCACAATTAAAGACGGAGTTCATACATTTTTGGACAACAATAATAGGTTTTGCTTTTATTCCAACTCAAAAATTTTACAAATTTTTATGAAAATTTAATTTAAAAGATATAAAATTTATAATTTTTATAAAAAATTATTTATGTATATAAATTTTAAATGTAATAAATATATAAAAAATTATATAATTTTTATGAAATTTATAAATATATCAATACAAAATTTTTAAATATTATAAAAATATAATCACAATTTATACTAAAAATCTCTTTTTAATTGTAATACATATTCTCATTTTACTCTGTGATAATGAGTCACTGTCATAAATACTATTTTTTCATTTTCAAATATATTGAAATATACGTGACAAAACTGCCTACCAATAAATAAATGAAATTATGGTTGTTGTTTATTTTTAATGGGCTCATAAATTCTAACCACTTATTTTGATGTGGACAGAAAATTGATGAAAAAAATGTGGAAGGAAAATGAGATGCAAAGAAAGAATGTAAAAACACAGTTTTTTTTCATTTGTTATTTGAATAAGTAGAAAATAAGAGAAAAAATTAGTGAAAAATTATTTTTTTCTTGTTTGATTGAGAAAAAATGTTATATTGTGCATAAATAAATTTATTATACATTATGTTTTTGACCTTTGGTATAAAAAAAAAAGGGAACAATTTTAGTATTAAATGTAATTGACAAGTTTCCATAAATTTTCTTTCCAATTTAGAGAGGAAAAGTTTTAACTGGAGTTCATAGTATCCTTCCTGTATTTTTTTCCTTTTATTAACTTTTTTTTATGGTATCCCAACAATGGAAATTGTCCTTTCTACCCCCACTATCTCTTCATTGGATTTCTTTGGACCTTTCTTCCACCAATCCAGGGGCTAAATGAAATCACAGTCTCGAGTTAGCCGCCTGTCAAAACAATGAATATCACTTTTGACATCGAAATCTTTGCACAAATAAAAACATATAAATCACGTTGGAATTCCTAGTGGAATATTCCATAGATGTTGAATGTTATTTTAGAATTTTTTTAATATTTTAAAATTTAAATTCATAATATTACTCATATATTAAATAATTTATCATTTCTATTTTATACGTCATCATACCTCTCAATAAAAAAAATATTTGATACATTCTTATTTTAAATATATATCATATATACTCTTTAATAAATAATAAAATTTATAAAATGATAGATTTCATAATTTATAAGAAAAATAAATTTGATATATTTTATAAATGATATATGTAAAATAACTGTTTAATTAACGATAAAACTTATCCAAATCATATCAAATCCAAATAGTGTACTAAGTTTTTACTTCCTCAATGGGCTAAATTGAATGAATTCAATTCCTAATTTTTGTTTAGCATGCTTGTTAATAGTTACAACGAAACATCTATCAAAGCAAATCAATTCCAAATAGATTCAGCATCTTGAGGTTCATTAAATCCCACCAGCAACCTGGACATTAACGAAAAGGACCTTTTTGTCTCAAGTGTCTTATCATCAAATGACACTATTGTCCTGGTTAGTTTTGATATTTTAACCGAATACATATATTATATTTTATAATAAAGGCATTGTGATATTGATGTGGCACAATAATCTGTCAATGACACATCCTTTGTTTTTCTATATTTAGTGATAGACCATATTTTTTAAACAATAAAATATTATTTTAGAATATTAAATTAGTGATAAATGGAATAGGCTGCCTACTAATCTGCTATGGTGTGATCTCCCATCGACAGCAGAAAAAAAATATTCATTATATTCATATAATTTTGTATTATGAATTAAATCAGAGCTTTGATGAAATCTTGCACCATAGTCTTATTAATCTATAATGATTTATATAATATCAATTATTAGTTCCAAGCGTTACAACCTGTGTTATTATAGAAATTTAGTATTGTAAATTCAATCCATGAAAATAATGAAAAGTAGAAACATGTCGAGACAATAAAATGGTAAGCCTACAAAGATTAAAACAAATTTAAAATAAAAAATTAAGGATAATATGGTAATATAAAAAACTTTGATATTTTTAATTATAATTTTAAAAAAATTAGTGATTAGAACAAAAGTTTTGCCAAACACTACATATATCACAATGCTAAATTTCGGCACTAAAATTTCAATACTAAACTTTAAGGCTAAACTTTTTAATGTTATCAAACATATGCTAAGTCGTGCAAGTATTAGTCTTAAGATGTTGCAAGGGAAAACCTTCAAGATCCATAAATTCTATTTTTTTCATATTTTGTTTCTCAACAAGTTTGGCATCCTTATATTTAAAAAAAAAAAAGAAAAATATAAATTATTTTTTTCAATTTTAGGATCATTATGTTTAATACCCACAACTATTAATTTTTATAATTACCTACCAAACATATTCATAAGTAATAAATTACATTTTTATAAAATTGTTTCCCATACCTTTAGAAGGAATTTAAACATCATATATTATACCAATTGAAAGATAAAACAACAAGAATTACAACTATATACTTTCTCACTCATATTGGATAAGCAAACAATGCAAAAATGATCAAAATATCCCCCAAAAAATAAATAAAAAATAGTACACAAATAAAATTCCTTCAAATTTGAGCTACGAGACATCTATACTATGCTTAATTTTTGCACAAAATTTTATGTTAAATCAAATATATTTTCTCTTAAATCACTTACAAGATAGATATTGGATACAATTTACTACTTATAAATAAGTTTGATGAATGATTGCAAAAATTAATAATTATTAGTGTTAAATGTAACTAACCCAAAGTTGAAGGGGATAGTTTACATTTTTCTCAAAAAAAGATTACGAAAAAAATTGGGTTTACATTTTTCACTTGTTATTTGGATAAGTAGAAAATAATAGGAAAGAAATTATGTGCAAAATTAATTTTTTTTCTTGTTTGATTGAATAGAAAATTGAAAAAAAAAATTATATTATGCATAAATAAATTTATCCTAAATTATGTTTTGACCTTTGATATGAAAAAGAAGTAAAAGGCACAATTTTGGTATTAAATTTAATGGATAAGTTTTCCATAAATTTTCTTTATTGATTCCAAACATAAATTTTTTTTAAAAAAAAATTCAAAACAGTATTTTCTATCAAACAATCAGACTCTTAATATTATCAAACAATCATTTTTTGTTTCTCAGTAAGTTTGGATTCCTTATATTACCCAAAAAAAAATGGCTTTTTCATATAAATTATCTGAATCAAATTATTATTATGAATTTTATTATTTAATTTTCGCATTATCCCCACAGATAAGAAAGTGAGAGAAAAAGAGATGACCTACACTTACAAGGCTCACAGATGTCATTACATGAAAACATTGTGAGACCTAAGGTAGCATATGATTTAAGTATTTCCTATTTTTATTTTTAATAAAAATAAGAAATAAGGTTGAAACATATTTGATTTAATTTTATTGAAAATATTTTTTCAAAAAATATTTTTTAAAATAGATTGAAAATTGAAAATAAAAAAAATTATTTTCATTATTTTTATTTTCAAAAGTTAAAAACACGATGACATTATTGTAAATTGTAAAATTTTTAATTAATTAAAAATGAATAAATCAAATATGTTTTCATTATTTTCATTTCTTAGAAATAAAAAATATTAAATCAAATTAAATATATATTTTTAAATTTTAAAATTTTAAAAATAAAAATTATTTTTAAAAAATAAAAGCAAAAAATAAAAATAAAAAATATTTCTTGAAATCAAACGTTCCCTAAATTTTTACGAGAGACGTTGCTCAATACCAGTTTTTTTAATCCTTTTCTCTTCTTTTATAGGCCTTGCTGATAACAGTGATCTGGGCTTCAGATTTTTAAGTTTTCTCTCACGGACAGGTTCAGCAGCCCATGAACCCTAAAATCAAGATCTTGTAGGCCTGGCCCATGCCTATTTCGGATTTTATCCCCTTTTGTAAACAAATTAAAAAAATCACTAGAAATAATATATATATATATATATATTTATAAAATAAAAGCAGATCAATCTATGCACACAATAACAGATTCAATTCCTTCTCTTTTTTCCATTTTGACAAGAGCCTTGTGTTGGCAGGATTGTAATGAATCAAAAATCCCCTGATTAGTTGCTTAACACACATAAATATTAAGTTTTAATTGAGGATACTAAAAGGGAAAAAAAAAGTCTTTAAACATTATATATCATTACATTATTAAGAGTGTCGGTAAAAATATTCCTTTTTAAATAGTCTAATTAAATTTATTTATAATTATATTATTCACACGTATTATTTATCACTTTCACTCTTGCAGTCTCTCCAAAAAAAAAAAAAAAGATCTCATTATAAATCATGCACTCTCTATGTTAAGAGAATGTCATATTCTTTAAAATGAGAAAATAAATTAAGTCTTCACAATGTATCCAACCATGAGAAGGCAGAATTTGATGGGAGTAAAATGTTTGCATAATATTTTGCAATTAATACAAAATTATATAAACAATCAATTTAACAAAGAATAACCTTAGAGTAACTTGCACTAAGCTCCTATGTATTTAGTTTATATTTACAAAAATCTCTCTTCTAAACCTATCTTATATTTGCAAATGCATTATAACTAAATCCAATTAGAGAAATTATCAAAATCAACAAATGAAAGCATTAAGCTTGGTCTTATATGAGCATTAAGCATTAAATTTTTGTCAAATAAATTTAGCTGTAGCATTTATATTTATCTATATAGGAGGTTTAATGTAATTTACTCATAACGTTTAAAATCACATAAATGTATTAGATTGCGATGAATTATATGTAATACATAAAAATTGTTCATTTGTAATTTAGTCTCATGATATAAATGGATTTGAATTCTCACTTTTTTAATTATTTTTTTGTTATATTAAAGAGATATAAATATAAGATTTTTTGTGGATTCTATTATACATAAAAAAAAATTGATTTTAAACTCTATTGTATATAAAAATTTTGTGTTTATCTCTTTTCAACAAGATAAGAATATGAATATATGAAATTGGAGAGAATAAAAATTCAATATAAATAATACTAATTGAATGTATTATATAATCCGTCTAGTGGACCAATAGCAATTTCTTTAATTTTTCTTTGAAAAGTGAGTATGTACAACACTTAGGGCAAGCATTCTATGTGATAGGGCCACAGGGGATACTTGTGGAAGTTAAGGTTCAGTTTGATTTTTTTTTTTTTTTCAAAGACATCTTCCTTGACAAATTTGTTGTAATTATAATTATAAAAAATTTAAAATTATAAAAAATATTCATTTCATATAATGTTATATATAACAAAACGTGATAAAAATAATATCTAAATTTTTAAAATAAAAGTTATTTTTTTTCAAATATCATAATACTAGATATTATTTTGTTTAACCTAAGATATATAAATAATATACAAGTTATTTACTTTTATACACATAAATAAGAATTTTTTAGGAAAGATATCTTCTGCTAAAAGATACCCAAGTAATAATCTCCCAGCCAACCATTCTTTTCCCTTAAGAACCTTTTTTGTGAACAGCATCTAAATCTTCTTCATTATAATTGAAATTTCTTTTATGCTTGAAGTAGGACTCACTTTGATTTGGAGTGAGAAATTTTGTCATTCTCACAATCATACTATTTAAGGTAAGAGAGATTCAACCTTTATTTATCTAACCTATGTAGATAGTCTGTCACATGCATTATATTTGATCATTTTATATTATGTAAATGATGTTATATACAAATTTCATTTAAAATAATAAAAAAGAAAGCTTTACTTCATCTTTTTAGGTGCATTTTCTTTCATGGGTAGGTTCCTCATGCAGAAGGCAAATGGATTGTTTGGAAAAAAAAAAAAAAAAGAAACTCTAATTGTTATAAGAATGATGCTAGGAGTTTTTACAAAAGTTAAGCATAAAAATTGGTATATAAAGTTTCAATTTTTTTTAAAAAATTTGATTTAAATTTATTTTATACAGCAAGTACATGTTTATCCATCAAGGTTCCATTTAATTTTTATAACAAAATTTAATAAAAAATAAAAATATATAAAAAATTTCACAAAAGAGTACGTAAATTTATGAATTTTTTGAATATATATTATAATATTGATTTTGTTTCAAAACAAAGAAAATTCCTATATATTTTTTTTTTCCAGAGAAAATTCACAGTGGCCAAGAAAGAATGAGCAACCAGGCAGTGAATCAGAGCATGGCAGCGTAGAATGTGTGTGGATGTGGGGACAGGACCAGAATACGGAAGATCATTTGTGGGGGCCACTTGATGAGAATCTCCGATGCAAGTAACAGACTTCTTTTAACCTTCTTCTGCTGTAAACATAATACAAAATTACAAATTACTTTCACTCACTTCAATTTGATATCTTCAAAGCATTCATTCCACACAAAGACCAAGTTTTTTCGTTCTGGGTCTGAGGATTTTCATACTCTTCCATTACACACTTTAACTCCAGGTGCTTCTTCCTCGTTTCTCTTTGTTATAGAATCAATATCTGTTGTTTTCTGGGTTCATCTAAAAATTTTCTGTGATTTTGTGTCTGTTTTCCCTATATATAGTTCTTTTATCTGATCTTTGGTATTCAGCTGGGTGAAAGTTCTCGTTTTGATTCTTATTTGATTTTCTTACAGTAAGTTTTTGTTTCAGAGAAAGAGATATACTCAAATATCCACATTCCAAATATGTATGAGAATGAAGAGACTGTTTGCTTTGATGCGAATGCAACAGAGAACTTTCCAGAGAATATGGGGCTTTCTGTGGATGCCTTATCATACCCAGCTGCATCTGCAGAAGATGATAGAGTTGTTTCTGCAACTGCTATGGATATTGTGAATCAGGGTTTCAATGTGGAAAACTCATACAATACTATAAATGGCACTAACTTCCAAGTCCTTTCCTTTGACCAGTCCAATTGGGACCCAAATGAGACCTTGCAAGGAATTTACAGCAGTCACCATCAGCAAGCTGGTCATAATCAAGATCAGCACTTTCAGCAGATGGAACTGCAAAATGCCAACCAAAGTTACCACTCGGTAGAATTAGACCCTAATTCTTACCCTACACCAGATCTTCTGAATCTCATCCATTTACCCAGAAACTCAGCTTCCAATTCATTGGCAAACTCATCCATCACTTTTTCAAACCTAACCCAGAAAGCAACAAATCTTCAATACCCATCTGGTAACACAAATGTGGCTTCTTCTGTTGTCTATGATCCATATTTGCATTTGAATCTGCCTGCTACTGCACATAATGCTACTCCAGCACTCAGAGAGTTGTTTCAGTCTCTTCCACATGGCTATGCCTTGACAGCTTCGAGGAATGATCAGTTTGTCTTTGGTGGAGGGGATATTGAGAGAGAAAGCAGTAGGATTCTTGCATACCCAGATGGAGATGGGAACGATTTTGATAATGGGGTTTTTGAGTTTACCCAAAATATTGTGGGTTCTGTTGGGAAAAGGGGAGAAGGCAAAAGGGTCAAGCAGTTCACTAGTAGTACAGAGAAACAAAGGAGAGTGGACTTGACTAGCAAGTTTGAAGCTTTAAGAGAACTCATCCCAAACCCCACCAAGGTATAATATTTCCACCATATATATTTGTTAGCTTAAAGGTGTTGTTTTAAGAAACATAAATAAGTGGCTAATTAAAGCATATTCATATATAATCACAGTTGCAAACATTGTTTCCTTCCGTTCCTTCAACTATTGCATTTTTAGTAACGATGGTACATATATATTTCAAGTATTTTATGTATAATAACATCTGGATGTATCCATATCTTACTTTGTTAAGAATACTTGTATCATGCTAGTGGGACATTCCTCATATATATCAAAGTTATTGACAGTGTTTTCCTTATCTTTATTCAATGCTTATTTTGATTACAACCAAATGAAAAACTAAGAATGATAGAGCTTCTGTGGTGGGAGATGCCATTGAGTACATCAAAGAGCTGCTCAGAACAGTGAAAGAGTTGAAACTATTAGTAGACAAGAAGAGATGTGGAAAAGAAAGGAGAAAGAGGCAAAAGGTTGAAGAAGATGCTGCTGGGGACTTAGAAAGCTGCAACTTGAAGCCACTTGGTACTGAAGCAGATGACTCCTACATTAATGGAGGTTTAAGGAGTTCATGGCTCCAGAGGAAATCAAAAGACACCGAGGTTGATGTTCGGATCATCGACGACGAAGTGACGATTAAACTTGTTCAGAGAAAGAAGATCAATTGCTTGCTGTATGCTTCCAAGGTTCTAGATGAACTTGAGCTTGATCTCCAACATGTTGCTGGTGGCCACATTGGTGATTTCTGCAGTTTCTTGTTCAATAGCAAGGTTACGTACTCTAAATACACAAAAAGTTACAATAAAATATTTTTATAAAATTTATAATTTTTTATGTAAGAAATACAATATTTTGTGAAAAAAAAAAGCTAAAAATATGAAATTGTTTACAAAAATTACAATTCTGGTATGTGTACTAATTTTACGGCCCAATCACAGAAAATCCCTTTTTGAGTATTGAGTTTGATATTTTGTATACATCCAAAGTACTATGATTTAATAATTTTCCTGTACTGTTTCAGATATATGAAGGTTCTTCTGTGTATGCAAGTGCTATAGCCAACAAGCTTATAGAGGTGATGGACAGAAGTTTTGCAGCAGCATGAGGTGTTGTTATTTTGATCAATGAGTACTTCAAAACTATTTGGTTTTGTGTTTGTGGTTCTTAAGAGTTAATTACAGACTTGTTTTAGTGTTTGTTTCGTTCCTTTTAAGCTTTGTATTTTGTTCATTTCACTAGCTTTTAGGTTTCGAATCTGTCAACTTTTGAAGATTCAAGAGAATATAAAGCTAAAAAGAATGGACATATATTATATAGTTCAATGCTTGTTCTATCACAGTGAGACCAGACTTTGTCACAAGTAATTTAAAACATAATGGGAATTTCAAAGTAGGATTACTATTATAGGTACATATCATGATTAGATATTGTAATTATGATCGCGAATCTGGATATATTGCTATTAGTAGAATTATGAACAAAATATGATTGATGTAGCATAAAATTATAAAAAATTATAATTATATTTTCATCCACAACAATAATGTTTGCGAAAAAATTAGGATTACGTTATGGTTCATTAGAACCTTTGTACAAATAGATTACATTTTGCTGCATATGTCATTTTTATGTAAAAAACTAGCAACTTTTATCACAGAAAACCAAAAAATGCACGACAGTATGGACCATTTAAATATAGGACAAACATTATTGTTGAATGAAAGATGGTACAAACCGGACAAAACAAGAATTGCCAGGGGCAAATTATGCATAATTTCCTCTTAATTTTGAAATAATTTATGAAAACAGCTTGATCCCTTTTAAAGGTTAGAAATATATATATATATATTTTTTATATCTATGTCCTCTAAACTATTTATTCTAAACCTGCCCTAATATGAGTAATGAAGTTAATCTTATTACGAGTTTAATTTGGTAAAAAGGCAACATTAATAAACCAAGAATTTCTAAGAAGGGGGATCACAAAGATTATTAATTTTGCGTGATTTACCCCTCTTTTTTGTTGAAAAACTACTAAGAAATAAATATTGCAAAAATAAAAAATAAAAAATCACATAAAGATATTAGGATTACATAAAGATATTAGGATTCTTTCAATTTCTCATTTTGCAAATTTTCTTAAATTTTAGAGAAAGTAACACAATTTATTCATAATTGTGAAAAGTCCTTAATTATGGTATAATATTCTCAATTATTTATGAATTTTAATGATGATCTATTTTGATTGGTTTACATAAGTTAAAATATCTTGGTTGATTATGTTGTTCATAGTCTTTTTGATTTAATCTTTTGAGAAATCTTGTTAGAAGTGTTACTTTAACATTGTAACTGCTATATCTATGTTTTACCATGGTAACTTAAAGTTTTTAACATATTTTCACTAATTATAAACCTTGTTCTCCAAGTAAAAATAAAAACTGGACAAAAAGAGCAACCTATTCTTTGTGACTATGAAAATGACATATCTTTATAATAGCTATATATTTGAATTATTTGTTGTATTGACATATTTTCAATAGTTGTATAGTTTGGTTTTGCAGTGTTACAACTAAACTAGCCATTAGTGCTTGGAAAAGAGCAAGTTATGCCCAGAAAGAACAAGTACAATATTGTCTCCTTTGCTCTTTACAACTAGATTGCACATAGCCAGCCTTTTAATAATCCAATGACAGTTGTATTCTTGTTGGACTACTATTGGATCATCCACTTTTTGCTCTAAAGCTTCAACTATAAATAGAAGCATTCTCCTCTTCAAGAAAGCACAAGTTTCTCTTCTAACCTTCTTGTACTATTCTTGAGAGAAATGGTTATTCATATGCATATCTAATCTAAGTTAGAGTTTAAAAAGAAAAATTCTTTTATCATTAAATATTTATGATTCACTGGCTTGGGATTAAAAGTGAGAAACACTTGTATAATCTTTGAAAATTAGGGAATTATTTCCTTTGTGTGAGGCCAAAAAATCCTCAGATTGTGAGTAAGATTACTTGAGGCCTAAAAGATTAAATAACTATGGTTGTAAAACAGTGTGATATCCTGAGTTTTTCTAAAATTAATTACAGTAATAAAATGACTTTTCAAGAAAATCTGAAAAGGTGAATTCAAAATTTTTAAGAATTTTGAAATTATAAATTTGAGGCAACAAAGTGTCAAGATATCGTAGAAATAGATTATATGAATTTTAGGAATACTTAAAAGATTTAAAT
This sequence comes from Saraca asoca, assembly GCA_026873985.1. Classification (NCBI taxonomy): domain Eukaryota; kingdom Viridiplantae; phylum Streptophyta; class Magnoliopsida; order Fabales; family Fabaceae; genus Saraca; species Saraca asoca. The sequence continues at coordinate 1,484 of JANHAO010014076.1, read as the reverse complement.
TTTCATCTTGAACACTCATAGAATGAAAATTGTGTTTTTAGGATTTAATTTCTGAAAAATTTTAGAAAAAAATCAAAACTAGGGTTATAGATATCCAACAAGCACAAAATTATAGTCATTACGAGGATAATAAATTTAACTAATTTGTGTTAAAATTTTCTGGTTATTGGTGATTGGCAAGTACATTAAATTTGAACTCACATGGAGAAAATAGAAAAAATTGCTAAAAAGAAAATTGGTCATCTTGTAGTTAATGGAAGGTTGCCTTGATTTTTCCCATTTTGTACCTTAAGGTCGGCTGCCTTTTTCTTCTTCAACCAATCTTCCAATTGCACCCATGCAACCCATATCTTTTATTTAACAAACAAGCTTTCTCTCTCTACATTCACACTCTCTCTCCTTAAGTAAATCACTCAACTTTTCTTGTTATTTTCTCTTATTTTTACTGTTAATTCCTCTCTTCTTCCTCTTCAATTCAAGATTAAAATCACATTGATTCATTAAGCATAACCTGAGATATGAATTTTTAAGGCTCACAATTACTATTTATGATACTATTCAACCCATGACTTCATCTTAAATTTTGCTATTTTTGGAACTCAAATCTTGTGTATTTAGCTTGTCTCTATAAACTGAAACCATAATCTAATTATATTTAATTGTTTTATGGAAGAAAACCTTGAAAATTTAAGATGATAATATGCTCTTATTTTGTTCTTGAAGAGTACATAAGAACCTTGATAGATTAGTTGTGATTTTCTATTTCTAGCTATCAAGGTGAGTAATTCTTATGTTTCTTATGAATTATTATGTGGTTATTATTTGTGATCCATTGAATGATGTTGTAAATTATGGAAAAATGGGTCATTATATGGCAAAACTAGAGTTTGAATGAATTTGATGATATAATGGTCAATTTTTGTGGGAAAAAGCTAAGTTATATGCATGAATAAGCTCTCAGAATGTGATGCATTGAATTCCCATGAAATTGTGTAAGATTAAAGATTATTTCCCCTGTTTTTCTGTTGACTTTTGTTTGCCAGAACTCATGATTTGAATTGTCATTTTTGCATTAAACCTGCAATCATACTCATAGCAACTAGGTAATATTGTGTTTTATGATTAGAATAGAAAATTAAATTATTTTCTTGCAATGCAAATCGTTCCTCCAAAACCCTAGTTTCTGATTCTTATCACAATTCTAATCACGTATTTATTCCAGACTTCCCAAAAGATTCTAAATTTTGGTAAGTAGAATCGCAATTTGAACTACATTCCCTTGAGTTGAATTAAACTGTGCCTATTGGAATCCTACGATTCTAATCGGATCCTACCCAAATTTCAAATCCGATTCTGCTCGTGATTTTGATTGCACCTCTAAAATTTGTATACTTTTTAGTTCAAGTTCACTTCATTTTAAGACATTCCCTAATTTCTTTGGTTAATCTCATATGAATATTAGTTAATTCAAAAGTAACAATTAA
>JANHAO010014075.1:0-15654 GCA_026873985.1 Saraca asoca | reverse complement strand
CAAAATAAATTGTTCTTCAACATCAAAACAATTTAGAGTGAGGATTTTCTTTAAACTAAACAATCTCACCCTTAAGGTTAACAAGCTTGAGTAGGACGGCCGACTGCTTGATGAGCTAGTCTTGTTATCACCTTGCTGCATCATTTCTGGTAGCGAGTAAGGTGGGGCTTGTTAAGCACCTTTAGCGAGCTGGGTGATTTGGCCTCAAGTCTGTCGTGATCTCTCAAGGTCATTTTTCACCTATAACATAAGCCCCCCTAACTCTCAGTTTGCTTTATGAACCAGGAGTTGTAAGTTTTCTGAGGCTCGATTTGTATCTTTAGTCAGTTACTTCCTTGATCAGAGTGTCGTTTCAGTTATCTTTTCACTCTGCTTTAGACCATGCTTTCTTTAGTGTGCCATTTTTGGTTGTTGGCATGGCATTATCGCTGGTTTTGGGCCGTTGGATGCCTTTTGGATCCTTCAGGGGACCGAGTTGGTCTTTTTATACCCACAGGGTTTTTCCCTTTTGCCCTAGAAGAGTTTGAATGGAAGAGGCTGAAGAGCCCCCTACGTTTCTGTTGGCTTTGCTTCTGACGAAGCTTGTCTAGGCATGGATGGTCTGTTGCAAAGTGTCGAGAGGCATGGATAGCCTATTGCACGTGGCTCCGCCGTAAGGTCTGTCTGGTGGGCTCATGGGGAGTCTTGTGTAGATCTCGAATGATCTCCTCTCGGTGTTACATGTGGTGTTGCTGCCTGGCCAACCAGCTTCTTATGACTTTTTGATTTGCTCTGGGTCTAGCTTAGGGGGAAGCGCTGAAGGGAAATAAGCATGAACAGTAGGAGGTTGTTGTTCTTCTTGTAGGTGAGAGCTCATTAACTAGTAGCTGGCTTTCTGTTGCTTCTTACAGGAATGTTAGTGCCAGGCCTTCTAGTCTTTTCCCTTAGTTTCTGTATTTCTTCTTCTGATGCAATTTTTTCCTCATTAAGCGAGGTCTTTTTGCTGTGTGGGCTTTTCTTTCCTTTAATGTTGCACTAGACGCTTCGTGCATTGCTATATGCAAATTTCTAATGATAAATAAAATTTTTCTTTGGCCAATTGACTGTGCTTTATCTTTCTGGTCACTTGATCCATTACGAGTGAGAGTGGGGTCGTATGCGAGCTACGGGTGCTCAGTTGCATGGAAGCTGTAATGATTTTGTTTCAACATTCTTCTGCTGTAGTGGACCGGTGGCTTATCATAGAATTTGAGCACATCACCGAGGTATGCTCTAAGGCCGTCTCACCCTCGATCTAATTTTGTTGTGGCGAGGTGAAAACTCATTACCAAGTGAGGCCGCATATCCGTACCATAGCAAGCTCATTGCTCAGTCTCACAGCAAGCCTGTTGTTCAGTGAGGCAGAAAGCTCATTGCTCAGCCCCGCAGCAAGCTCATTGCTCAGTGAGATAGCAAGCTCATTGCTCAGTCCCACAACAAGCTCTTTGCTTAGCGAAACAGCAAGCTCATTGCTTAATGGTCAGGGAATTTTCTCCCTTGGTCACAATTCATGGAATGTGGCTTGCTTTGGATGTATTGGCAGGGTAGGGCTTGTGCCGTCCCACCCCCAGATGAATCCTTGCAATGACGAAGTGAAAACTCTTTGTCTAGATAATGCCCTTTTTTTGGCCAATCGACAACTCATATTCATTCAGCGTACAAAAGTCAATACAACTAATCGTCATTGATAACAAATGAGTGTTACAGGATTAGAATATGATTCTAATGGAGGCCTCAGGCTCATGGGTGAAAACTTGCTGAGTCTATTGAGCGCATTGTCCAAACGGTCTTACCACGTAATCCTATTGATGAGTTCTTCGATGGCGTCATTTAGTGCCCGACATTCTAAAGTGGCATGCCCAGCCTCATTATGGTAAGCACAAAATCTGCTTTGGTCTCTGGACTTCATGGATACCCTTATTGGTCTGGGCTTTTTGAAGTCCTCGTTGTGTCTCTCCGTGGTGAAAATTCTGTCCTGTGTGTTTGACAGAATACTGTAGTTTTCAAAGTGGCCTCTGGGTCATTGAGACTTCGCCTTTTTTGTGCGATGAGGAGCGGGGTCATCGTGACTCTTGCTACCCCTCTTTTTGCTCATGGTAGGACCATTAGGGTCTGCTCTATGCCTGGGTTCCTCCATTTTGAAAGTTTATTCCCAGCTTATTTGTTTGGTAGCTCGCTCGTAGAATTCAGCGAGGTCTCGAGCTAGGGACTTGTAGAGGCTTCGGTACAATTTTCTGTCTTTGCGAAGTCCTGCTGAGATCACTGTTAAAATACTTTGCTGTGAAGGATTTTCCATTGTGTTGGCTTCGTGCCTAAATTGTCCGACGTAGGCTTTGAGTGGCTCACCCTTGCGCTGAAAGATCATCACGAGGTGACAAGGGGGCGCAAGTTGTTTCTTTAAAGCTCAATATTGGTTGACGAACTTCCTTTGGTATTCTTCCCAGCCGTCGATGCTGCAAGCTGGGAGGTGCCTAAACCATGCTCGAGGCGTTCCCCCTAATGTGGCAGGAAAGACATGGCACTTCACCAGAGGGTCAGTAGTCTGGAGGTCCATTTGGGTATTGAATGCATTTAGGTGGTCGCTTGGGCCACTGTTCCCATCGTATAGCGGGATCACAAGCACTTTGAGCTTCTCTAGGAGAGGTTTCGTCTCGATCTCCACAGAAAATGGAAAGCTTTCCTCATGGTGAGGCTGGTGGCTTTGAGGTTGTGGATGCTCTTCTAGCCATTCGAGCTTGCAGAGGATTTCCTCCATTGTCTGGTTGCATATCTTAAACTGAAGGGTGGAGCTTCCTGCTTGTTGCGAGCCCCCCAGTTGCTGACTATCATGATCATCATGAGTTTCCTACAGAGCCTCTTTATGAAGCTATTGGAGCTGTGCCATGATTTCTTCTTGTCTTTGCGTGCTCTGAACTTAGGCTTGCACCTGCGCTTTGACGGTTTCAGCTAGCTCTCTTACCATGCTCTCAAGTGCTGGATGGGATTGGCTGGGCGTTTGTGCCTTTTGAGTTTCAGGAGCAGTAATAGACTATTGGTGAGCCCTTATAACAGGAGTGTCCATCGGTTGGAGGGCTGTAGTGGTTGAGCTCTGAGTGGTTCTTCCTCTTGCCATTGTTAAGCTGTAGTGGAGACTTCAGAGAGCAAATGGATCCCCACAGATGGTGCCAAAATGTTGACATCAGAATTTGGTTCGTGCAAAGAGTCCTAGATTCCGGCCAACGAGAGATGAGTTCTAGGATCCTATACTGCTTCCGAAGTGCAATGGGACAAAGGGAGAGGAAGAAGTGAGGCACAGTGCTTTTAACGTGGTTCGTCTAAATTCGGGTAGCACCAGACCCTATGTCCACAACAGAGATTTCATTAATATGAAGGATTGTTTGTACAGAATTTTGGCTTACAAGATGTCAGCCCCCTTCTCTCTTCTAACAATGCAATCCTATTTATAGAGGAAGGGGAAGTTATATGCATTAATTACAAGCTACAATTGCATTACATCAAGGTATAAATGGAAAAGACAATAAAAGCTAAAATCCAGCTGTTCCAGGATGTGAGTTGCAAGATGGGTCCCTCCTATCGGGTGTGGACTTGTGTCTATAAAGTGTTCTCCGCTCAGTGTGGTCTTATAGTACGGGCTGTTCATCATCCTCAGTTGGGATTTCTTGCTCGGGGTAACTATGCGAGGTCGTTGAACCGAGCTCAGTGCCGCTGTAGCGAGGTAGCAAGCTCAATGGTTGACTACTTGATGAGCTAGTCTTGTGATCACCTCGCTACATCATTTCTAGTAGCAAGCGAGGTGGGGCTTGTCGGGCATCTTTAGCGAGCTAGGCGATCTGGCATCGGGTCTGTCGCGATCTCTTGAGGTCATTTTTTGCCTATGACAATCTATGTAACCAAAATAATTCAAGAGTTTATGTTGATGTTTCTTCTTATTACTAAATGAAATGCTTCTTATTATTGATTTGTAAATTTTTTATTTCATTTAAATCTATGCACGCAGCGCAATGTTGGTAGTAAAGGAGCAAACTAAAGTGATGATGACTTACTAGATATTGGTGCTAATGATGAGACTCTTCAATGAATATGATTTTTAATTTGAATTTTCGTTAAGCTATTCAACTGGGAGTTAATACTCTTTACAATTATCTTATTGTTTTGGATTTATTTCTTCAAATTGGGGACAAATTAATTGATATATTGACTATTGGAGTAATTGAATTTTTTTTGATGGAATGGATATGTTGTATTGACTATGGATGTTATAGTAACCAACTTTCAAACTGTGAGTTAGCATTTATGAATCGATTCGTCTATGAATATTATCAAGAACTTCATGACTAAATCGATTCTTGAATCATTTCAAATCAATTCTTGAATTGACTAGGCAATCAATTCACAAGAATTCCAAAACCATTGGTAAAAAATTTTACAAAACAATTCTTCATGAATCAATTCATGTACACTTTCACAGGATTATGAATTGATTCACACAATTAAAATTGGTTGCCTATTATATTTGGCAATGGTTGATAAGTGTTGCCTTTTTTTTTTCAGTTGACAACACTTAATAAGCATTGCCATTATTTGCAACAATCCAAAACCATTGCCAAATAAAGCAAAAAAAAATATTATTGCCTAAAACTAAACTTAGGCAATGATTTTATCATCTATTGTTAGAAACCCCAGAAAAATCATTATTTGAAAGAATAGGCAATGCTTGATAAGACCATGGACAAAAATTGTTGCCTATTCTTATAGGCAATAGTTTTTGCATGTTGCCAAAAGACAAAAATCTTGTAGTGTTTGAAAACATTTATAGCCATATAGTGGCCTATCAATGACAAAAAAAAAATCCTAATATTTGAAAATTAATCTCCAAGAAACTTGATGAAGTTCCAAACAATATAATGTCTCAACATCTTCTTAGACAAAGAATGTAACATCCCACAAATCTATGAATAGTAAAACAAAGCATTCACAAGAATTATCTTGGCAAGTTAAAGGCACTATGTTCTTTAATAGCCAGCAACTTGCTAACCTAGAAGTTAATTTTAAGAAATATTGAGAGAAAGTGTAAACCATTTCAGACTATTAAAGCTAAAAATGAAAACCACTAACCAAGGAATGGATCTTGCATAATAGAAATTTAGGGAAGAAAATAGTAAGCTAAATAAGAAAATTTACAAGGGCTCAAGATCATGGTGAATAGGGGGTGATGACTTATTATCATGCGAATAGCTCATTCCTCTATATAATTTAAAGACAAAAACAAAATTGGAAATAACATTGTTCACAAAAAATAAACATAAAGGACAAGAAGTGAACACTATTATACTCAATCTAGAATCTAATTAAAATGATTTTTGAGCAATGTAAAATAGATATTGCTAAAGTCAACATTGAATAAAATATTTCTCCAACAAAGTATGAGTCAATGTGAAACCTTAAAAGTAGTTTATGAATCACAATTTAGATAACAAAAATGTTGAAAAACTATATGTATCTTGCTAAATGCTGAAAATGAAAGTACATATATCTTTTTATAGCATGAAAGAGTCAAGGTGTTGGGAAAATTAGATCTAAGGCATCAAGTATGCTAATCAAAAGCATCAAATATAGGCAATGAGATTTGGAAATTTTCCCAAACCCATATCATGTTGTTTATGATTGATTCATAAAGTAAGGTTCAATATTCAAAAAAACTTTAAAGTAGCAATTTAAATTATACCTTCTCGAGAGTTGTTCTTAGAATCCTCAGTCTCCATATATGAGTTTAATCTCCATGCAATTCCATGAATAAGATATATGATCTACTCCTTCAAATTGTCTTTAGAAAACTCCTTCAGATTAGATCTCCAATACCAATGGTGATCCATATAAACTAGTTTGATTCAAAGCCTCCACCAAATTCACATAACTGGTAGAGTAGGAGAATCAACTATTCAACTTAAGAGGTGCTAGCTCTCCAAGGAATAACAATTCATTAGGGTCGAATTGGTGTTTGAATGCAAAAGGGAGTTGAGAAGTGAGACCATAGAGAGAGTTGGGCATTCAACACATGTACTAGGGTTGGATTGAATGATTCAAAGGTATGGCTTCTCTCTTCTTTAAATAGAAGAGTTTGGAGCACAAGCAAGAGCGAGGAAGCAAGCGTGAGTGACACATAAGTTAGACTTTCCTCTTGCTTATGTCATCCATTCATCTAGTGGATGGGCTGTACTTTGGCAAAACTAATCTAAGCATGTCAAATATATTGATCATTAGCATCAAGTATGTGCAGTGAAAATTTAAAAATTTTCTCCTTAACCCTAGATCATGTTATTTGCATATTCATTCAAAAACAAGGTAAATTTAAACTAGCAATTGATATTATACCTTCATGAGAGTTGTTCTTAGAATCCTTGGTCTCTAAAGTTGAGTTTGATCTCCACAGAATTCCACAAATAGGCCTTATGATTAACTCCTTCGAATTTAATCTCCAACACTAATGGTGATGCAAATGAATTAAGTTGATTTAGAGTTTTAACAAATTTATGTAACTTGTAGAGTTGCAAATTCAACCACTTAGCTTAAAGGATGCTAGCATTGTAAGGGATCAATATTCACATGGGTAGGGTTGAGTGTTTAAAAGTAAAGAGGAGATGAGTGAGATCACAGAGAAAGATTTGGTGCATAACGCATCTGTTTCAGCTAAAGCTCTTATATGTTATTTCTTTTGGTTTCTCTCCACAATAAATAGAGGAGTTTGGAGCACAAGTAAGAGTGGGGAGGCTTAATGGGTGACACACAAGCTAGGGTTACCCCTAGCTTTTGCCATCCACTCAAGGTGTTATACAGCCCTATAGGTGCAAAGAGTCCACACTCCTTAGCCTAAGGAACCCTCCTTTGTGTCCAACAAGCCCAAGCACTTTCTTATGAGTCCATATTCATAAACTCTCCTTTTAAAATGGTCCCCTTATTATTTTAATTAACTTCAAAAAATGTCTATGTGAGGAACCATTCCTATGTTTTAGATCTCCTTCAGTGTTTATATAAATCTCCTTTAACATTTAAATATCGACTATGAAAATTTACTTCTATCTAATAATTTTAGTCTCTATTAGAATTGTTAAATCTTTGACTAATTAACACTTTTAATCACATTAGATCAATGTCATTCTATTATCTGTGATCCATTAGGCTTCCATGCATGTTGGCAATGAACTCATTCATAAGCTTCTTCAAGCTTAATTGATAATTTAAACACAATTCTCCAAATTGTTCAAACAAATTCATAGATCATGGTTGGCTTCTAACAAAACATCATGACCACCAAAATGCCAAGAATACTTTTATTTGGAAATCAAACCATTCATGATAAGCTATTAGTGTGTGTTATATGTGAAAATTGGTTCGGTCCAAAAGAGCTCGTGAGAAACCCAAGACCAACGAGAGGACCGGCTCGAATAGCACCCAGAGTCATTTCATCATCAGGTCGCATCATAAAGTGACCTCGTCAATCCAAGCTCGTGCATGAAGGAACGAGCTCAAGCTAGCTATTCCCATGGTCAGGCAAGTGACCTGGTTTACAAAGCATAACCTGTGACCTGAAGGCTTGCCAGACAGAAGACTAAGTCATGTATTTCCCTAACGGTCAAATGGGGCTTGCCTGTAGAAGACAATTTGCAGTAACCAGAAAAAGAAATTTAGTCTGAATATCCTATCTTGTACATTAAACACTGATGTAATAGATTTACTGCATATGTGATTACCATTGTAACCTCCTTCCCTCTATAAATAAGAGGAAGAAGCCCTTCTGCAAGAGAGAGCTATTTTTCCATATCGAAGCTCTACCTAAACAGAGATCAAACATTGTAACATTGTAGAAATACTAACTCAATAATACGCTACTATGGACGTAGGGTCCGGTGATATCCGGATTTGGCCAAACCATGTTAAATCTTGTGTCTTTTTCACTACTCTTCCATTCATCATTGTTTATTTTGCTGTTCTACTATATTTAAATCGGATAAAGGTCAAAAATCCTGAAGAATCCCTCCCCGTTGGTCGGAGTTTGGACCAATACCAAAATCTGATGTCAACAGTGTGTAACTCTAATGCATTCATCTTTTGATATTAAAATTAGATGTAGAGTATGGTTCAAGTGTCAACCTTGTAAATGTCTGATTTAAGGTGAATGTTTGAGCATGTGCTATTTCACAATCATTCATATATAAAATTCCTTTTATGTGTCATTAATTGATTATACATAAAATTTCTTTTATTAATTAATGATTACATATGCCTCTGATTTTGATTATAACATAATTGTCTAAACATCTTTAGAATATCATTCCTTTGTTACCAAGGAGGATGAATTCTCTCTCCTTATCAATCACTACCTTCATGTATTTTGTGGCATTCCCAAAATTATTTGTATATACTCTTTCAAAAGTGTAAGCCAAGAATAAAATCAAATTACATGACTCCATACATAAGATACTATGTTAATCTCAAGTCTAATGATTACCTACACTACCTGTTATATGGGAAGTCCATTGACACATGCTAACAATTCAAATGTTTTCTTAAGGCATGCCAATCTAATCATATGTTCTCTTACATATACCCATATGTTTGTCCAATTATTTTCATATCAAATAGTGCATGAGATCACTTCATTTTTTTGAACAATGTGACATAATGTATTCTGCTCTACTCATAAATAATTAATACCATGTTTTGCCAAGTATTCCATAACCAATGATATTTGGAAATTATAACTCTATGTACAAATTATTTCATAATCATAATCTCCATTGTAATTTATTCATACACAATTATTACTTTAAGAAATTTATCTAAGATAGTATACATATATTAAGCATATATATATTTAAGACTAAATTGATAAAGAGGCCAAAACATGATGTTTTATTAAATAAGCTAAGATATGTTGTATCCATGCCATTACAACAATTGTCTATAGGACATCCTATGCTAACAATCTCTCACTTGACCTAGAGCTAATCATTTTAACACTTAATCCCAATTATTTCTAAATGACAACCAAGCTTTTGTAGTGATAAAGCCTTAGTAATGGGATTAGCTACATTATTGCTTGTGGCAATAAGTTCTATCCTATTTCATTGTAATCTATGATCTCTCTGATCAAATGGTAACACCTTAATACAATATTGGATCTCTGATAAAACCTTGTTTCCGTAGTTGGTGCTATGGCTCCATTGTTATCACAATAGATTTCTATTAGATTAATAATGTCTGGAACCACCACTAGTTTAGTGATGAACTTCTTTATCCAAATAGCTTCTTTTGCTACTTTTGAAGCAACAATGTTGATGTGAACATGGAGGCCCAAGCCAAGGATCACCAAGAAGCCTTGCAATTGCCAAGTGCACCCTTGACTAGAGCGAAGGCAAAGAAGATGAGAGAAGCAATCCAAGGGCACAAACTTTGTAGTTCACATTAGGAGCTAAGACTTGTAGGTTCAAGGGTCATTTGATTATAATCTTTACCATCCACTTGAGGGTCATTTAGGCATCATTTTTGGCAGCCATATGTTTGGCCATTTAGATAGCAACATGGCTATATATTTTGGTTTACTTTTTTAGCATGTTTTAGGCTATTATTTTGTGCTGTTTTATGGGCCACCTTTGAGACCTCTTTGGCATTATTTTGTGGTTGTTTGATCCCTTTTATTTTGGTCACTGATTTAAGACCAATATTATGGCTATTTTGTTGGGCTATTTATCACTACTTTTGGAGGGTTTGTGTTTAGTATTTGATGCCTAATGTTTGGTCCTATTTTAGTGTAGACTTGCTTATTTATTTGGCTAGCTTATATGTTTATTTGGTTGGGCTTGTGTGTGACTTTAATCTAGCCAATTACTGAATCTCATTGCTACAAGCTAAGGCATATTTCACTCACAATTCAAATTGGCAAATTTATGAAAATAGAAGTATTTCTTCTTTGAGAGACTGCTCTCCCAGGATGCTTGTTAGAACTTGAGACTTGTCAAAGAGCTTGCTCTTTATGGCATCAATTTTATCACTTATCACTCTTCTCCTACCTTTCTAGATTGAGGTGTGAATATCCTTCATTTTCCTGTTCAATTTTGTTGCTGAATTATGCTAAATTGGAGATAGATCCATAGGTATCTCAATTAGGAGATCACATCAGTTTGGTATTAGAGCTTTAGCTTTTCTCATTTAGGTGATATCTTTGCATTTTCTTTTTTTTATGGCTCCATTTTTCATTAATTCCCTTATTGTGCTCCTCTGAATTTTCTTGAATATTTTTGTGCTACATTTCTTGCTCAATTAGCATCCAATTTTTGCTTGCAGTCTTGCTATCAATTGACATCATTCTACTTGAGAATTCTACTTCAGTCTTTGCTTGTTTTTACCTTAATTTTCCATGGAAAAATTTTGTGTTTTAATTCCACACTAAGTGTTTAATCTTAGCTTTGTGAGATTGAAATTGTTTTGCTCATTTCCTTGTCATTTATATTTCATTTCCTTGCTTATTCTATTGAAGGTGCTGCTAAGAATTTCTATAGAATTTTCACTCTTTTCTTGGTTGCATTTCAAGCATTTGATGATTTTTTTGAGTGTGTTTTGCTTTGTTTGTTGTCCCCTGCTGCACTGCTATGGTTGAAACTTTGTTTCATTATCTCCAGAATTTTTGCTACTATCCTAGCTTAATTGTGATTATGTTTTGCACTGAAAATCATCTTCATTTTGAGTACACTTATTTGGAGTTTGATTTAGGACAATTGTGAATGATTTAAATTATTGATGGTAGCTCAAATATTTGAAAACTATTTACGAAAAATTCTAGACAACAAGCTATTTGTTGAGAAAAATAAAAGAAAGAATATAGAAAAACAAAACCAAAGAAAAGAAAAAAAGTGTGAAAGAGAAAAAACAAAAGAGAAGAAAAACATGAAGGTATAAAAGAAAGAACAAAAAAAATGAAAAGAAAGAAAAACAAGTGTTGTCTTGAAATTGGAAACAAGGACAACATTTTGCAACTTTTTGAGTTCCATTCAAGCTAACATACTTGTCTATTTTGAGTCAATTTTCATTGCATTTGACTTGAATGTGTTTTTATTGGATCACATGAAGAATATGCTAACTTAGAAATCTAGTTGAAGTGCATTTCCTTGATATTTTCCTCTACAACTTTTTGTATTCCCCTTACATTTTTCTGCCTTACCTTGAAAAATTTTGTTTTGGCCATACTTATTGTCCTTATGCTATCCAATTCTTTATGTTTTCCTTGTTCATTTCGTACTCTTTATTCTAGTTAGTTCATGCCACATTTTTAGTGATTTGAGTGTTGTGTGATATTGAGTGCTACATTCTGTAAACTCCAAGTGATGGAAATTTAAGGGATCACTCAAGGGAATAACAAGCAACAAATATTTCCACTTTTGTTTCTTCTCATACTTAACCTTTTTAAATGTTAACTGAGTTAACTGTAGTGAATTAGCCTTATTTTGTGATTTGCTCATAATTTGTAGTTTAATTGAATTAATTGTTTAATGTTGGGGTTTTTATACTATTTTAGTTTTTGGGCTATAACTTAAGCCTCAAATTTTGGATTAGATCAATCATTAAGTGGTTGGAAAGTCAAAAGAAATCTCTACAACTCTCATTTTGAGACCAGAGCCTAGTTCTTCCATTTACAGTCTTAAAATTTAACGTCAATTTGACACAGAGTTTCAATCCAAATTTTACCTTGTCACAATATTTGGGCCATTATTTTGTGTCATTGTATAGGCCACCTTTTAAAACATTTTGGCTTTGTTTTGGGGTTATTTTACCCTATTATTTCTTTTCTTTTTTGGGAGTTTAGCACATGGAATTGTATTATTTTGTGGGCTTTTTGGCAACCTAATTTTTGACTAGCCTTGTTGGCTAAGTTGTTTGGCCTTGTATTTTTGGTCTTTTTAGTTTGTTTCCCTGGTTATTTGTTTGGGTGTTTAGTTGGGCTTGTTAGGCCTTGAATGCAACCAATTTTAAAGCTTAATTTTTATAAGGGGAGGCATGTTTCCCTCTACCATTCAGATTAGTGAATTTGAGAATTGAAGAGTCTTCTTCCGTGAGCAAGTGTTCTCCTAAGGTTTTTACTAGAACTGCAAGACTAATCAAAAAGTTTCCTCTTTGTGATGTCAACCTTCATCACTTATCACTCTCCTTCTATCTTTTTGGAGTGTGGTGTGAATATCCTTCTTTTTCTTTCAATTTTTCGATGCTGAATTGCTAAATTGGAGATACAAACTTAAAAATCAAATTGTGGTGCTATTGCTTGGATTTTCCCCCATCTTTTCCTTGGAATACCTTCAAAAAATTTCTACCTTTCCCAATGAAAAATTTCTATTTTGGCTGAAACTCTTTACTCCTGTGTTGTCCAATTCCTTTTATGTTTCTTGTTTGTTCTTTACTTCTTTGTACTTGTTGGTTTATGCCATATTTTAGTGATTTGAGTGTTGTGTGATTTTGATCATACACCTTGTAAACTCCAAGATTTGCCACTTAGTTCTCAGAGGACTCAAAAGAGAGGACTAGAGTGGTAAAAGGCAAGAGTGTCTGAGCATAATTGAGGGTAAAAGCCTAATATGGACTTTACCAAATCACACCCTCACAAGTGATCCAAAACACTTGTGAGGGTGTGAATGGGTGATGTCCATATTCTCTTAACATTTATTTTGTATAATTTATTTCTAGCTCAATGATGAAAGGTGGAGGATTTCAACTCAATTAAATCATGTTTACTCTTAGAGACATGTAATAACAATTTAAGAGAGTAAATATGAAACTTGATAGACTTGATGAAAGAATCTTAAAGGAGGAATGTAGAATACATTCTCATGAAAGAAGATCAAGAAGAAGTCATGGTCAACATGGAAACAATGAAGGGGATTAGAGGATTAAAAGAGAAGAAGAAGAATTGTCTCCATCTTCGTATAACACTGAAGAGAGTGCATGAAAAAGGGATAGAGATATTTTGGGAAGAAGACATGAGAGACATAGAAGGGAAAGGTTGGACTCCAATCTTCACTGTTATATACAAAAATGACTTTGCAAGCCCGTGGTTCTTGACATGTTAAAGGCACTTGGCGAGCTTCGCTTCACCCATCAGAAAGTGGCACAACAAAGTGGTCCCGGCTCTTTCCTACGAAGCTGGCCTCACCTCGTCCATCACGAGGCAATGACCCAGCGAGAAGGTCACAAGAGCAATTCAACAAGCAGTAATCTACCCTGCTCATGCTCACTACCTCACTACAACGATGTCAGCCTTGCCAACATGGATCTCATGGCACTCCTGGGTCAAGAGTTCCTGCCCGGGATGCCCAGCACCTCACTTGGTGAAGCAGCACCAAGCAGCGGACGCTGACAGGCTTAGTCTACGGCCGACCTAGAGGGTCTACCCTACAGCCTACATTCTACAATAGCTAGTGTGCAGTCTTTTACTGTCTTCTCTTATTTATATCTTGCTATAACTTAACTGTAGTTTGTAATTAATGCATGTAACTCCTCCTTCCTCTATAAATAGGATTGCCTTGTTAGAAGAGAAGTAGAGAGTGGCCAACAACTTGTAAGCAGAAAGTCTACCAAAGTTATTTCTTAATAAAATCATCACTGTGGACATAGGGTCTGGTACCACCCAAATTTAGTTGAACCACGTTAAACTCTTTGCCTCCTGATCCCTTCTTCCTCTCGGTTCAACTTCCTCTACACTCCAAAGGCAGTATTGGTCCCTTGAACTCATCTCTGTTGGCTGAAGTTCAGGTTCTCTATTCAAACCAGACTTCACCATCAACATTTTGGCATCATCTGTGGGGACCATCTGCTCTCTAAAGTTTCCTTTGCAGAGCAATAATGGCCAGAGGAAGAATGACTTAGAGTTCTACCATTCTGATTTCCCAGCAGCACACTGTTGCACCCAAAACTCAAGAGGCTTAGATGCCCGATTAGTCTCGATCGACACTAAAAAGCACAGTCAGAGAGTTAGTTGAAACTGTCAAGGTGCTTGCTCAAGCACAAGCCCAAAATGCTCAAAGACAAGAAGAAGTCATGGTGCAGCTCTAGCAGCTTCATGATGAAGCACAAAGAGAAGTTCATGATGATAGCGACAGCCAGTGACTGGGGGGCTCGTAGTGAGCAGAAAGCTCTACCCCTCAGCACGGAGGACAACGTCTTACCATGGAAGAGATTTTCCAAAGGCTGAAACAGCTCGAAGAGCATCCACAACCTTAAAGCTGCCAGCTTTGCAATCAGGAGACCACGCCATTTTCTATGGAGATTGAGAAACAACCTCTTCTGCAGAAACTCAAAGCACCCATTATCCCGTAGTACGATGGGAACAACAACCCAAGCAATCACCTATATGCGTTCAATACTCAAATGGACCTCCAGATAATCGACCCCCTAGTGAAGTGCCGGGTCTTTCCCGCCACATTAGGGACAACGCCTCAGACATGGCTCAGGCACCTACCGGCTCATAGTATCTGCAACTGGGAAGAATGCCAAAGGAAATTCATTGACCAACCCAAGCGTTGAAGAAGCAACTCGTGCCTCCTTGCCATCTTGCGATGATTTTCCAGCATAAGGACGAGCTACTCAAAGACTACATAGCTCGATTTAGGCATGAGGCCAACTTCGTGAAGAATCCCTCGAAGGAAAGCATTTTAACGGCTATCTTAGCGAGACTTCGCAAAGATGGCAAATTGTACAAAAGCCTCTACAAGTCCCCCGCTCGAGACCTCACCAAATTCTATGATCAAGCAACCAAACAAATAAGGTCGAAAAAAACCTTCGGAATGGAGGAACCCAAGCATAAAGCAGGCCATAGTGGTCCTACCGTGAGCAAAATGAGGGGTAGCGAGAGTCACAACAAATCCACTCCTCATCTCGCAAAGAAGGTGAAACCTTAGTGACCTGAAGGCCACTTCAAGAGCTACACCATCTTGTCAGACACACAGGACAAAATCTTCACCACACAAAGGCATAACGAGGACTTCAGAAGGCCCAGGCCAATGAGCGTACCCGCCAAGTCCAGAGACTAGAGCGGATTCTGTTGAGACTAGACGCTGGGGTGTTTCTCATATGATGAGCAATTGACCTCATAGGCTGAGGTGTAAGTGAGTTACATCTGAACACACACATGGACCTGACCCAGTTAGTTTGGGGAAATATAACTGGTAATCATGATCTTGTCTGACCCTCTTGGAGATACTGTATGGAGCTACATCATCAGTTAATCTCTAGTGGTGATTGCACGACTGATCCTTTGACTTGAGATTGAGGGATGTCTTTTACATGGAAGGTTATGCTTTGACTAAGTCAAACATACCTCTAGCCATGAGGTACAATAAAGGCTTGGATTGGGTATTTCTGAAAATGTAGTTAGGTATTGCCTAATCAATACAGGATTCATTACCACTCTTCGAAGTTGATATCCAAGACCACTCAATGAATTGGTTTGACTTAGAAATTCCTGGCCAGGATGGAATTGAGACTCAAATGGGATTTGAGTGCTCGGATTCGATTGAGCCAAATAATTCACGAGATTGAGAAACTATGATTGGTTATAGAGGTTGACTGGCATCCATACCTCTGACTGATCAGATA
>JANHAO010014074.1:0-15530 GCA_026873985.1 Saraca asoca | reverse complement strand
AAAGAACTAAAGTAACAAAAGTATAAGAAATGGATAATACAATAAGCATATACTGTATAAGTTATATTTCTGATACTCGGTATAAGGAATATAGTTTGGGCCATCATGTATTTGTTGCCTGCTACGTATAAGGTCCATATGATTTGTCTATGAATGCATTGTATAAAATTGTAATAATTATTGTACTGTACTTGTAATTGAGTTCTGGATGCCAGTAGGTTGTTGTTGTCTAGCTTGGGCCACTGTATTTATTTGTAAATCGTCTATCAGGTTCTGATGAAATAAGGCCTTAAGCCTCGGTGTCCAAATTATAGGGGAGACTCTGCCGAATTTTCAGCAGGAATAAAAGAAAAATTAATGATCAAGATGTACAGTTAGGCTTGTAGGAGGTCTCCTACGGGTGATCTTTTACGCCGGTCACAGACCTGAGAATTGGGTCGTGACAAAAATAGTCATCTTAAATCTAAATGTCATAAAGGCAAAAGGAAAATATGTTTGAATTTATACATATCAATGTATTCCCTGACATGCTAGTTATGTCATCTCAATGGGAATTTTAGATGTAGCTGTGGATACATATGATAATGAGATGAGATTTATAATAGTTTTTTGAGAGATTAAGATATTATTTATTCAGTGTAAACAAACAAGTTCGAGGTACGATGATACATCTTGACATTTTTAATTATATTTTTGTATAGTGATGTCTTCATTCTGACTTATGTGAATTTCTATTTTGGAGCTCACAAATGCAGGTATAGGAGCTAGACGCACAACCCATTTTTTTTGTATGAACTAAACTCTTAAAATAAAGTGATGAGATAATTGAGCTCTTTATAGGTGAGTAGGAGTATGATGGACTCTTTGCACCCCTAAAGATTCATTTGAACCCAAATTTATAGGACTCCCAATTCATGTATATAGAATAACAATCTCCATATATATATATATAGATTAAGGTTTTTATTTATATATGTAGAGTAAATAAATCAATAAATGTACAATATCTACATTCATGTATTAGGAGACATCCCCATTAATTGATCTTATTTAGTAAGGGTATTAATTAAAGGGTCATGCCTAAGTCCTATATAAAAGGATTTAAATTCTCCCAATAAATCATTAGTTGAAAAGATATTTAATATCTTATGAAGGAGTTTAAGAAGTTTTGATAAGATATTTTGGTTATAAGATTAAGTTATCTTCTCTAGTAGTACACTTCCTGATTAGTACGAGTGATTCTAGCAAGAATTCCTAGAATCTTTAATCCAATGCTTTTGTTAGGTTAGTATAAATAATTTCTATCTATTTTATTCTAAATATTATTATAGTCATTTTTATATTTAAAGATCATTTTATTCTTGTTAATGTCTTATAATTATAGAAATTAGAAATGAAATTGTTAATTTTTTCTATAAGAATTTTACACTTGTTGACGGTATAAACTAATACTAAGTTCACTTAATATTACTCATTTGTATTAGATACCAAGGCTAGATGAATGTGAATGATACTAAACATTACCCAAGTATCACACAAATTACTATTGCAAATCCATTGTCACATAAGTTCTCACATAGATGTGGGTGAGAAGGTGTGTGTTTGTCTATGTTAGTTTTATATTAGACAAAATTAAACACAACACTTTCTATGTATAATGGAACTTGAAATTTGGTGCATAACCTATAAAATTTGACGTATCGGTTTTCAATATAAAATAGTACTGATGTAATAACGCGCAGAGAAAAAAAATGATTAATTTGGTACTGTTATATGAGTTTAAATTTAATTTATTATAAGAAAAATTAATTTTATATTTTGATTTATTTATATATTATCATATCATTAAAAATTATTAAAATTCTTTTATTATTGACAAGAAAATTTGTTACTCTTATTTTTTATTTTAATAACATATTATCTTTTTATTTATTAATAATTATACTAATAATAAATTAAATTTAAACTCATGTTATATATTGGTGTATTTGTTGCATAAATATTTTTACATTTTTCTGTAGGCCAAGTTGAATAATGATAAGATACTTTATAACGGATATCTTCTCAATTCAAAGATAAAAGATAGCGAAATAGAAAATATCAATTTGTTGTCTTATTATTTGAGCCTCTGATTCATTGAATAAGTAGTTTTTTCAGGGAAACTTTTTCAACTAATCACCTAGCCGTCCAGCAGTATATTCCAACGCTTCTTATCTCTTTGTTGAACAATCCAAGTTCACTGTCTTTATCAGAGGAAAAGTCCAGAAAAATTACACTTCCCCACGTAAGAATATGCTCAAATTCATAGTCACAAGTCCGCTCATCCTATCCTATAGATATATTAATATAGACCGGCCTTGGCTGACATTATTGAAGTTTTAAATATAACTGTACAAGTGATTGATAATTGATCTCTGGCATTAATTATTAAATGGAAAACATATATTTTATTTATATTTGATTTCATCTTAATTTTAATTTATTTATTTATAATTTAAAATATAATAAAGAAATAATTATGCTTTTCACGACTAACACTTTGTTCACCTAAATTAACAAATTTTACTATATGTTAATCACATGCTCTCTAAATTAACAAATTTTACCATATGTTAATCACATGCTCTCTAATTAATCCTATTTGCACTCACATCATTTTTAATTTCTTTTTTTTTTACCTAATCTAAAAAGCAAAGAAATTTTTACAAAAATTAAAAGTAGATTTTTCTTTAATGTTTTAGATTTAGACAAAAGAGGAAATTAGAAATGACAGGGGGTGAAATCATGGTCAAATTATGACAAATTAGGGAACATTTGATTGATATATGACAAAATCTGTTAGATTTGGATAAAAGATTAATACAGGTGGAACAAAGTATTAACAATACAAATCACATGTTACTTCTTTACAATATGTTATATCACAAGTGAATAAATTGAAATTAAGGTCATAGCATAAATAGGTAAAGTGTATTTTTCCATTAATAATAATAATGAGAGTTTGTAATAATTTTGCAATGCAGTTTTATTTCAATTTTTTTTTTGGAAAAATGTTTTATTTTTTTGATTATATATTGAATAAATTAACAAATTGTGTATGGATATAAATTAAATAAGTAAGTATTATAAAAAAATTAATTGAAAAATTCACCCATCCTTCAATTATTTTTACCAATTTGAAGTGGTTTGTTCAAACAAGTTAAATCCATTGTATACTTCTACTATATAAACTAATTATTTTAGATAATTTTTGTCGTTAATCTCTTTCCTAGAGTTTTTGTCTCTTCTCCTTTTCTTTGTGTGTTACTTCATATTATGAAAGTAACACTTGTATGTAAGAAAATTTAGAAATAAATTGGTCAAATGATCATACTATAAACATGAAATTTATGTGCATTCAAATATGTAAACATAAGTTATTTTTTTTTCCTTTCTCTTGAAAACCTTCTGACTAATTCTTATATATAGTTTTTGATATATCAACATTCAAGAAAGCCATTTTAACATCCATTTGGTGTAACTCCAAGTCAAAATAGGCCACTAGCACCATAAGAACTCAAAATGAGTCCTTAGTTGAAACTAGCGAGAAAGTTTCTTTATAATCTATGCCTTCTTTCTGAGTAAAGCACTTTGCAACAAGCCTACCTTTATACCTTTCAATCTATCCTTGATTATCCTGTTTGGTCTTAAAGATCCATTTGCAACTAAATGACTCACAACTAGTAGATAATTCAACTTGATCCCAAACTTAATTATTATGCATAAAGACCAATTCATCCTTTATAGCATTGATCTATTATATATAATTAGGACTAGAAATAGCATATGAAAAATTATAGGATTATAGTCATAAATAACATCATATTCGTGCTCCTATAAGTATACCAAGTAATTATTTGAGACAGCCAATCTGTGAGCCTTTTAAAGTCTCATCAAGGGAATTCTTCCAATTGTCTAATTTGATTTTATATTTTCTATCATTGGTTACATTAGATCATCTGGTGGAACAATAGAAAATGTCTTGACCATTAGAGGTGCTAATGAAATCATAACTTGTTCTTCTCTAAAAGTGGTGATGCATGATACCTCTTCCAAGTAAACAACACGATTGGATTCATCAACTTTGATAGAATGAGTTGGACAGTAAAACCTACTGTCTCTAGAGCCACTACAATAATCAATGAAAAAAACAAGTGATGGTTTTAGAGTCAAGCTTCTTTGTAGATGGAACATATGACCTCATCTTAGCTTTACAACCCTAAACATGGAAATACCTCAAATTAGGCTTTTTTCCCATAAATCAATTCATAAGAGGTCTGAGGTATTAACTTGCTCAGAACTTAATTCAAGATGTATGTGGCTGTTTTCAAGGCATCATCCTATAAGAACTCTGGCAAAAAAGAATGGGCTCATATGAATCTCACTATATCTATATGTTTCCAATTTCTTCTTTTTGCAATATTGTTCTATTTCGATGTCCCAATCATATGTAATTGGCTTCAATTCCACACTCTTATAGATATTTAGCAAATGAACTAAGGTTTCTCTCAGTTTTATCAAATTTACTATAATACTCGGCATCTCTATCAGAATTGGCATATTGAATCACTTTTCCCAATTTGAGCTCAATTATAGCCTTGAATGTTTTGAAGACATTTATTGATTTAGTTTTCTCACTTGGTAGGTCTACCCATCCAAATTTGGAATAATCATCAATAAAGGTGATTAAGTACTTAAACCGACCAATCGTATTATGTGTAATCGACCCACTAATGATGGTGTGGATTAGCTTTAGAATATCTTGTTTTCTGCTTTCTTACCCTATCTAACTCTAGTAGGGAGTTTTCCCTTGATACAATTCATGTATGTGTCAAAATCTAAGAAGTTTAGATCATGAAGAATTTCTTTTTTTATTAGTCTCTATATCCTCTCTCCAGAAATGTGCCCAGGTGTGTATGCCACAACATTAAGGATCTTTCATCAATTCTATCCTTTTTCTTACCAGTAACAGTGTTAATTGAATTAGCAAAGCTAGGGTCCAAGTTTATTTTATACAATCCATTACACAACAAACCAGAACCAACAATAAAAGAATTATAAAGCAATTGAAATTTTTCATTACCAAAATTACAAAAATATCTATCATGGTCCAAAATAATAATAGAAATTAAATTTATTCTCATGGAAGGTACATAAACAATACTTTTTAGTTCCAAAATGTGACCGGAAGACAAAATTAAAGAAATAGCTCCAATATGCTCTACTTACACTTTGTTGCTATTTCAAACGCTCGAATATTAACTCTTCATCATTTGGTTTCCTCAAAATTTTGAGTTTCTGCAAAGAATATGTTATGGGAATTGTTGCATTGGTATCCAACCACCAAGTGTTTAGAGACATATCAACAATATTTAACTCAAAACATACTAAATTTAAAAGGGTACATTTCTTTTTCTTTTCAAGTCATTTCTTATATTTGAAGCAAAATGACTTCTTGTGCCCATACTTCTTTCAAAATCTACAATTTCCCTTAACCTAAGATATCTTGGGCTTGTGATGTTGTTTACCCATTTTAGTCTTCTTCTTTTCATAAGTGATTTTGATTTTGTTGTCAATCTGATGTACTTTAATTCCTTGTTCTAAAGTAGAACCATGGAAAACAAAATTAGCTACCTAAATCTTTCTAATTGAAACTAACTGATTAATAGTCCACTCGCTCTTCCAAATATTTTAAGATGTTTTCTAGAATATTGAATCGAGCAGGTGAGCACCCCAGTGCATGCCTAATTAGGAACTATTTCCCAAATAAACTTTTATGCTTTTTAGCTTGTTATGATAATAGACTAGCTTCATAATGCATTTACGTACTCCACTAACACCATCATAAGTTATTTTTTCAAGTAATAAGAGATAATATCCTTTCTCAACTTTTTCAAACTTTATATATTTTTTTAGCAATAGGGTTAAAAAAGATCTTGGCATTCTAAGACTCAAGAACACTTTGCTTAATGGTCTTACCCATTGTATTTTTCATGATCATCAGACATATTTTGTTTGAGTGTATCCCCTTCTTATGTTGGGCCCTTTGTTTAATTGTAGAGTTTGCATTTATAATTAGCTCTTCTCTCGATAGAAGGTCCGAATTGGTAATTGCCAAATAAAGTTTTAAAGACTTGCCCCAGTCTTCATAATTTATCCCATTTAGTGTCTTTATCGAAGTCAATTGAATAGGTAAAGAAGCTGAGAAAAATTATTTATGAAATTAATCATAAATTTCACATATAATGTATGTAAAACTTGATCATACTTAAATTTTTTCCATAAAAATAAACTATGCAATTATCTATATAGTAGCATACTATAAAATCTAACATCAATAGGATATTTAAGGTTTTATAATACAATATATGAATTAAATATTATATTTCTAAAACCTAACACTAATTTTAAAAATATAATGTTTAACTCTAACACTTATGTTATCATCAACAAAACTATATTAATGATATTACACCAATAAAGTATATATATGATTAATATAACACTTTCATTAATATACCATAAAGTTTTTTATTTATCAAAATTTTCTACAAATGAGCCCACGATAGGTGAGCACACAATTATACAAAATTTCATCATATAATATGCGTAAACATGATTCCTACAAAATTCCAACATTATGTATATAAATATGCAAAATTAATTTAATAACTAAATAGTATCATAAAATTATGAAAAAAAAATTACATACCATAACTTAATATGTAGAAATCACATAGCAAAATTTTTATGCCCAAAAAAATATCAAATTAATACTAAAATAAATTAAAAATAAATAAAAATTTTTATTTCCAGAAAAATTTGAAAAAAATACATAAAAATTCCTACTCGGAGAGTGGAGCACAATGATGTAATTAGCACTTCCAATGGACTGCCCCAGCTAGGCGCATATTCTACACGCACCACTTGTACGAATGAGTTTTGCGCACAACGTTGTCCAACTTCATCCTGTTGACCCAATTTGTCTATTTCAAGTCTAACAAACTCGTTGTCAAGCATTGCTTAATCCTGTTCCAATTCGATCATTTTCTCTCAAAATTTTTTATGGGTTTTAATCCTAAAATTGTTCTAATATTAACCCTTACTTTAATTTGAAGAAAAACTAAAAAGTTGTGCCTTGATTTTGCACAAGAAAATGAAACCTATATTTGTGTTTTATTCTAATTTTTTTTTCAAATCAATTGATCTAGTGGGTGTTTTATCATATTGATTTGGATTTTTTTTCCTCATACAATTCTAACACTAACTCAATCATCAATTTCAAGAAACTAACATCAACTATGCCTAATTTTGATGAATTCCATTTTGGGAAAAAAAACCTAGAAGGTTCATTTATGGCTTCTAAAGTAAAAACCCAACAAAATTCACATAATTCCATAAATCAATTTGTACATATTACTCAAATAATTCATAGAAAATTATTTACATAAAGAATTTCATAGATTTGTTGTTGTAAGATACTAAAATTAAATTATAATTACTCACAACGTTCTTGATTTCAAGAATAATTAACAATTAAAAATTATTTAGCAATAATCATATAACTTCTGAACAAATTCACACAAAATTCAACTGCACTACATGATCAACCAAGCTTTATTACCAATTATAGGAAAATTTAGAAATAAATTGTGTAATTGATCATATTATAAGCATGAAATTTGTGTAAATTAAAATATGTAAAGGAGATTAAAATAGATTTATTTAGATTTCCATGGAAATTCATGATGTTAGTGTTTGGTCAATCTCCTCAAGATAAAATTACTAATCGTCTCTTCTATACAAAATAATCTTCACAACAGGATTGATAATCTCTTTTTGCAGTCAGATCACTGTTCACCTTAACAAATTCTCTATCTCTTGACCTAACTATCAAACAAGAAAAAGATTACCACTGGATGGGATTAGCAATAGGCTAAACTAGGTTAAAGATGAGGGACCTGCCTCACTTTTACCAACACTAGACACACATTGAATTCAAACCATACATAATAATAAAAGTACAATAATAATAAGGCTCACATCAACTTTAGCACAGAATCCAAATGTCATCACTAATCCATACTATTTTTATCACTTGTATGAACTAATAAAATCATTATAATTATTAAATATTATAATTTCAAACTTACGAATAATTTGAATAATTCTAATGTTGTGTAGAAGAGTCTACTTATCATGTGACTGGGATTTAATCATTTGCAAAATATAATGTACAAAGTAGATTTCCTTTTTTTTTTTTTTAAAATATACATAACTCCTTTACATAATGGAAGGGGAAGTAATGAATGGAGTTTCAATTACCATTTGAACAGTATTGATTAATTAATCCCATTTTGCAGCATTTTGGACAATTCAATCAAAGTCCCAACGAATTTTCCTAATCACCCAATATGCTTACACTAGAGGAGAAACTTATATGCATAAAATGTAATATATGATATTAACTACATATTGACATTTGTAAATGCATTTAAATATTGTTAACTAATAGTGTTACATCTTAATTTGTATTTTTTTATACAAGAAGGTTATAACCTATAGATCGAAAAACAAAAAATAAAAAAAATTGGAACTCTCAATCCTGTGACATACACTGCTAATTGATTTTATGCTGGGTGTATAAGTTGAGAAGTGGACTTATTCCTAATGAGAGCATTACCTGTGGTCAAAATTTCACATGTTCATATGGTGATGAATGGTGCATTTAATTAGAATTAGCCACAACCAAAACCATATTTTAAATGCTGTATTTCGTAGATAGAGCTAGAAGGTTGGCTCTTGGCTCTTTGAAGTGAGAGCAGCCACAAAACGTGGAATGGAAGCTCGAGGACCATTATTATTATATTCTACACGTGCTATGTGATGACCTCTTCTCGAAGTTTTAGAATAAAGCATGCCATTTGTGCCAAGTGTTGATACAAAACATGCACAATAATATGCCTATTTAATTTTGCTGTACAGTTGGATACGCATCTATTTAGTACTTACCCATGTAAAAAGAAATGATGACAATTTTTTTATTATAGATCCCATTTATCATACGAGGACATATATTTAATATAATCAAATATTACTCTTAATTTTATATTTTTTTAGATAAAAAACAACATCATTAACTATATTGTTCGACATTAATGATGTGTTTTCAGATATATATGATATTATCAGGATTTTAAGAGATATGATTTCTTTTGCTTTTTTTTTTTTTGAGATAAACTAATAATTAAGTTTTGTCTTTGTTAGTAGATTACACGTGTTGTAAATTATAATTTATGTATTTGTAATTAGAAGTACCTCTCACATGCTTTTCTTCCAACATTAAGAAGAATCTCTCTGTATTTGGACGGTGCGAGGATATGTTGATGACTCATGCCTCATGAGCAAAAACAAAAAACAAAGAGTCAGACACCACCCTTCTACGCCGCCCTTTCTACAAATCACACCAACATATTATAATATGTAATTTAAAATAATATTTTAAATATAAAATTAATTAACTTTAAATTGTTAATGGATTATTATTAAAAAATTATCAATTTCTATATATATCAATTAATAAATTCATATAAAATATCGAATATTTGTAAGAATTTTTATGATGACCAATCCTTGGGTCCTGGTCACTTGTTGTCATCTTGTGGCCAAACTCAATTTTATAGAATCAAAATAAAAAAAAATTAATTAAATTATACAACCAATCCAGTTATGAGGACAAGCCACTAATTATAATCAAGGGTGAAGGATTTCAATAATTTGTAAAAAAAAAAAATAGATTAAATCTACTTGCCATTAATTTATTAATTATAAAAAAAATTAAGATGCTCATTTTTTATATAATTGTGAATTATACATGCCTCAATCTAGTGAACTTATTTTTTTTAGTAGCTTTTCCTTCACTTATTCATAGGGATGATAATTTTATCCGCGTATTTGTTTACCCATGGATATCCGCCTATAATAGATGGGCATGAGTATGAAAAAAATATATTCACGGACAGGTATGAGTATGAAAATCATATTTGTAACGGATACGGGTAGAGTATGAGTATGAGAAAATATTCATACCCGAATTCGTTTGCCCATTTAAATAATTTTTTTTTATATAAACACTACTCAAAACAACATTATTTTGAGTAATGTATGTAATGTTTCAAAAAATAAAAAAAAAATGTTGGCTGAGGAACTGAAGTGAAATTTTAATATTTTTTGTTGGGGCTATAATATAATTTTATATTTTTAACAAAGACCTATTTGAAGTCAACAAAAAGTTTATGAGGTCAAACTGTAATTTAATTTTTTTTAAAATTCTGGCAAGTATACTCGCAAGTACAAACCCTACCTGAACTCGTTATAGTGTTCGTGGGTATATGTAGGATATATGTATGAAATTTTTTAGCATGTACGGATATGAATATTGCCATATCCGCCTGAACCTGACCTGTCGTCATCCCTACTTATTCTAAATAGCTTTCAATGTATATCCTCTTAAACAAAAAATGTACACAAATAGTTATAGATAAACTATACATTTTTATATTATAAACTGTTGACGATAAAATTTGGTTCTAGGCCAAACTCCAGTCAACCAGTGTAGCTTTTTTATTCCTAAACTGCTTTCTGGTGGATGAAGTGGGAAACAGAGAAGATGACGAAAATGGTGGAGAGGTAGAAGAGCAATGGAATGCAATATTTTTAATGTAGTTCGGCTAAAATCAAGCAGGACTGGTCCCTACGTCCATGGTAACTTTTATTGATTTGAAGAAATTTTTATAGAGTCTTGGTATGTTGGTTTTCAGCCTATTCTACGAGGGTCTTTCTCCTCCTATTTATAGAAGGATGAAGGTTACAATTGTAATTTTGTATGTTACAACTACATAATTATAAACATTAAATGTACAAGACAATAATCTCTTGCAAACTGACTCTTGTAGATTACTTTCTGCGGGTGGATCCCATATGTCATTAGATTTGAGACCTAATGTAAGTCTGTTTGTCGTTTTATCTCGTTGATCTTTTAACTGGACAATGCGCCTAGTCTTGCAAGCTAAGATACTTGGCTCAGGGTCTCTGTTGACTTTCTTCCAGTGAGGCGAGCTCTAGTGAGTTGCTTTAAGCCTTACTTGCATCCTAGCCTTGTGGTTAGCAAAGTGGAGCTACTTTGGTGAGCTGAGCTATCTCTAACTGGTTATCGATCTTCGTCAGGCTCTTGCCTTTTTATTATGTAAGACTGAATTTTGCCCATAATATAAATTAAAATAAATTTGATAAAAAAAAGTATGTTTAAACAATTTTCATTATCTTAATATATAAACTAATCACACTTATTTTTTTTAAGTAAAATATTCTATTTTAAACTCTTTAATATATATAAATTGAATCAAATTAAGTTTAAATCGATGATTTTATCAAATTTAAATTAAAAAGGCTTAATTGATATACATATATTTAACATTGTCCTAAGATGATAAATCACAAGAAAGAAAATTAATAAAATTAACCTTATTAATTTAAAAAAATATACAAATTACAAAACTCATGTAAGCCCAGAAAACATCCATATTTAATCATTAATATTACTAATTAATTTTCCTCTTAATAATTATCAACTTGGATTGTATTGAAATTATATATGACAATTAGGATTTTCAGTCTTCTATTTAATTAAAATTATTAACTAGACTATTTATCTAAATTTATTTATTAGAGAAATTAGAATAAAATATTATATGTAAAACGGTTAAAGACATTCAATTTATATATTAAAAAATTAAAATTATATTTAATCCAAAAAGTATAGATCATAATTCACCTATTTTGGCCCTATCTCCATGATTATACACCAATTCACTCATTGCAGTTTTTTTTCATCGATCAAACGCTTTGTACTTAACACTTGCAATAATTTATTAAAACCCTCCATTGTTATATCATATAACAAATTATTCAAGTCCTTTATTATTATATTATTACATCTAATAATAATTTACATTTAAGGGAATTAAAGATATTCATAATAACATTAGTGAAAATACATTTTATGTACTTAACTATCAATCTTTACAAACCCCTAATAACATTTTTATAGTTAATTATAATCAGTCAAATCAACTTAAGTCAATTATTCTTTCATATGTTGATTGGAATTTTGAAGAGGATGACATGCCAATATGTTCTCATTGATTGCAAGAAATTATATAAGAACATGTTTCATTTGATTTTATATAGACATGAGAAGTGAAACATTTATATTATCAAATAGATGTAATTTTCTAGTATTTTATTTTGTCAAATGGGATTAAAAATTATCATTTATTGAGTTATTATATGTTTAAAAATTTAAGAGTAAAATATATTATATCTCTGATTATTTTTTAAAATCAGTTTAACTTTCACAATTTTAAAATTTGACACTTAATTTCTTAAATTTAAGTGATAATATCAAAGATATTGTTGTTTATAATGAAATTTTCAGAATTTTATTAATAATTTGTTATACTTGCCTTTTGTATTAGTTAAGTGACAAATTCTTATTATTAATATAAATTAATTAAAAATTATAATTTATTTTAGGATTTTGATGGTAATTTCAACAAGCA
The DNA here is from genome assembly GCA_026873985.1 of Saraca asoca. NCBI lineage: Eukaryota > Viridiplantae > Streptophyta > Magnoliopsida > Fabales > Fabaceae > Saraca > Saraca asoca. The sequence continues at coordinate 2,871 of JANHAO010014074.1, read as the reverse complement.
ACTTTCATTTGTAAAATGAAGGAATTCTTCTTTATATCAAGACAATATTTTTTTTTTGTATTTAGGGTTTTTAAAAAGAAATTGATGATCTTACTTTTGATTTTTTTTTGAAGCATGAGACTTAAATTATAGACTCTTCAATACAACATTTATTAAAAACATTGAAATAAATAAATTATCATTAAAATTAAGACTAGAGATAAAAATTTTATTTTTGTTAAAATTTTACAAAAATTAAATATCAAATTTCAAAATTTAGAGATAAATTGATTTTAAAACACAATTTAATAATCAATCATCTCTTATTATACCAAACAAACCCTAAAATATAATAAAAGCAAATACTTCAAGTTTTATGTGATGAAAAAATAGAAAATGTTTTTGTTTAATGAGAATAATTCAACTAATATGTGCATCAAAATAAGGTATTTTAAATTACAAAAAAGGTATTATAAGATATTTTCTTTCACATAATATTTATTTGATATAACAATTAAAATCATCAATAATTAGTTACAAGCTAAATAATTAATTATAACTTTTTTTAGATATATTTAATTACATTTTTAGAATCTTTAATAATCAATTATATGAAATAATTCAAATTAAACTAAGAGTTATTTTGAGTATTTTTATTTAAATATTAGAGAAATATTACTTTTTAGTAATTTAATATTAAAAATCAATTTTTCTATATATAATCTAAATAAGAATAAATTATTTCAGAAATAAATTTTATATAATTAATTATTCTAAAATTAATTATTAATAATTAATTATCTCATCATTATTTTAAACGTGTCCCTAATCAATAAATTTAAAATTTTTAAATAAAGATTTTAATTATAATTTTATGTAATATCTTGCAAGTTAAAAAAAATTGTGACTCTATGAAAAAATTTTATGCAATGTTTATGTGAATTTTGCAATGCCGTTATTAAAGTATAAATAGTATAATAATAATAATATATTTTTACACCTTTATCAATAAAATTACAATAAAACTTACCAACTTATAAAAAGTTATCTTTTTATTACAAAGGCGAAACACGTATAAAATAATTTCTTGTTTCCAATGGCATAATAAGTAAATAAAGCCTTATATATGTGCATTAAATTGAGGAATTTTCTTTGGCCTAGTATTTAGATTTACTTTTCACTAATTCAAAGACTGGTATTAGTGACAAATGGACCAAAAAAGTTGGGAACGTATTTGATTACTTTGGCATCTTTATATTTTCTACGGACACACCCACCAAGTTTGCTCAACAAAATTCCAGAAACCCAATGAAAAACATTGTTGAGACAGTACGAAGCAACGGCATAATAGAAGGTAAAGCAGAGCAGCACAGAGAGAGCAAAGCATTGTTGACAAAGAGATCTAGCCAACATGGAGAAGGGGTGAGAGGGAGGACTTAGAAAAAAGGATTAAGAAAAAAACTGAATAGCAGCTGAAAAAATTTGTTTATTGCCGCCGCTAATCGGAATTCCAATAGCAGAGGATACTGTTAATTTTTTTTTTTCCTTCTTGGTGAGCTACTTGGAATCTGAATTATGAGCTTAAGTGTTTGTTATGCGAAATTATTTGTCTATGTTTAATTTCGTTGTTGCAATTTTTTAACGACTGATCTCTTGCCCGTGACTTCGTTACTGGGTGTTTGAATTAAAATTTGTTTATTGCCGCTGCTAGAGGATACTGTTAATTTTTTTTTCCCTCTTGGTGAACTGCTTGGAATCTGGATTATGAGCTGACGTGTTTGTTATGCGAAATTATTTGTCTATGTTTAATTTCGTTGTTGCAACTTTTTAACGGCTGATCTCTTGCCCGTGACTTCGTTACTGGGTGTTTTAACTATCTCTTTTACTGATCTTCAATGATTTTGCTAAGTGGTATTCAGTGGGAATTGATTGATCAGGTTGTTGTTGGAGTCGTGTAACTGCTATGTCATGCATGATCACGTTTACTTTTGTTGAAAATTGAGATGAATTGGTTGATTTGTTATGATCTGAGGCCGTGAGGCACACGTATTTTTTGTAGTTATTTGTTGGGTGGATACTGAATTTCTGATAATCATAATTATCTGATGTACGTTCTTATAATTGGTGATTTTGTCATTGATCAGGTAGTTCGTAAGTAAATCAGGGATAGAAGATAATTTACTACTTCACTCTTCCAACTTGGGTCTAACAGATCAGGTAATTTTGTAAGTTTCTGTAAGTTTTTCATTTTGAGAAAATAACTATCAATCTTATCACTAGCTTTGATTTATCGGGACTAAAATTTTAGCATTTCCTTTTAACTTATTCCGATACAGGACTTTGTCTCCGGTCATTTTGTTGACTATGATGGCCCAAGGCATATTTATTTGATCTTGGTTTACTTCATTAATTTTTTTTTTTCAACGGAGTAAGTTCTTAAAGAGATCAGAAGAGTGTTGTTCTTGGCTGGAGTGATGGCTGCCATAGCCCAAGCAGGTTCAAAGTATTCATGGTGGTGGGATAGCCACATAAGCCCTAAGAACTCAAAATGGCTCCAAGAAAATCTGACAGGTAACGACTTCTATGTTTCTGGTTTTGGTAGGAATTTGGTTTCAGAATTTAAAATATTTATTTAAGACTTGATATTGCTGAAAATTCGGTTTAAAATGTCAAAGAAAGCCAAAATTCAATATCTTAGATTTCAGTTGGTTTATTGATGGAGAGTATATTAAACTCTTTTAGGGTTATTCTAATGGCATGTCTTGTTCATTTGGACCTCTATTTCTACATAAACATATGCATGCAACAGCATCAAGTTAATGCTTTCTGTTTCTAGACAAGTGTGAATTAATAGCAATGATCTCCCTCTTGAACAGATATGGATGCCAAGGT